>PVJA010011063.1:0-55659 GCA_004027025.1 Myocastor coypus | reverse complement strand
ACTATTATTCTATAACATAGATACTGGGCTTATCATCACTGGCTTTCTGAGTATCAAATACCTTTGACTTAGCTTGTAAATGATATTTTATGACCATCATTGATATTCTAATAACTTTCCATACAATGTGATATAGGCAGTTACACAATTTTGACACAGATATTTGCAAATTCAAGGAAATACAAAACTGTAGCCTGTCCATTCATGTTTATTATATTGTCAAATTATATTATTGTTCAAGTTTTTGCATACATGCAGGCACAAAAAAACAGCATTTTAATAAGTAATAACTTTGAGCATGTGTTACTTATCCTACTTTACATAGAGATTATATAGCAACATATAATTCACAGAGAAATGATTTATAGAACTTAAATTTTGATCATTTGAGTACATTGTAGCTTATTGCACATTTAAATGGATTTGATGGAGATGATACTGGACATCTATCTAGCAAAACTGACTTTCAACATGATTATACATTTTTATGTGGTGTGAACTTTAAGGCAAAAACAACAAAGAAAACAAAAGGTTTAGTGTTCATTATCTGTCTTAGTCATTTTCTTATAACTAGGACAAAATACAGGACACTCATTCCTCAAAGGAGAAAGGCCATGTTTCACAGTTTCCATGGTTGAGCTTCTCCAAAGAGGAAATGATACAGTGGAAGCCAGGCAGAGGAAAGGGCTCCTGCCACAGCAGCCACTGAGCAGAAGGGGAACCAGCAGGTCTGGGGCAGGTCCGCCTTCTAGATCACATCCTGGCGCTCCAGGCCCTGCAACTTGGCTTCATCTGCAGTAGCACATTTAGCTATGGATTCATCAGTGCGAGAATTCATTGATGAAAACTGGGAAGAAGTTTTCAATAGCTTTTCAAATGTCCTAATCTGAAAGCCAGAGAATTTTTGAGACTTTCTAAACTTTTTTTTTTTTTTTTCCGACAGCTCAGCCCACCTTGGGGACAGGGCTGGTGTGGCATATTGTGCTGGGAATAAAATCGTGGTCCCCTCTGCTTGCCTAAGCTTGTTTTAAGCAGGCAGTTTAGACTGCTGATCTATCTCACTGGCTAAAGATATTCTAAATCTAAACATTCTAACCACTGCACCCCAAAAACTCATGTCCATCTCATAAAAAAATATATTTAGTCTACATCTAAGAGTTGATAAAATCTGAACAGTTGCAATGTCATTGGAAAGTTCAACTCTGGAGTCTCCTCTGAAACTCAAGGTAAACCTTAGCTTTGAGCCTAGTCAGAATAACAAAGCACACGAAACACTGTGAACATATAATCATGTGTGGTAAATATTCCTATTTAAAAAGAGATAAATAGGGAATAGCAAAAATGGAACCAAAACCCACCAATGTAAACATTAAATCCTATAGCTCTTGAGACTGGGTATGGTGGTACACTCCTGTAATCCCAGCACTTGGGAGGCTGAAAACAAGAGGATCACTATGAGTCTGATCTGCGTAATAAGACCCTGAAGAACCTGCACTAAATATGAAAAAAAAAATCCTATAGCTCTTTATTCAAGTACTGAGAGAAATTCTGGTAAGATGTGAGCAAGCTCCTTAATCCTTGGACAGCCCATCCTGACAACATTGTCAGCTGTAGCCCTCCTCTTCTCTGACTTGGGGTGGCTTTCCTCAGTGCATGATCTCACTTCCTGGACACTCAGTGAATGTGGGCTAGGCTCTCGCAGTTTCCAACACTTCTCTCTGAGTCTTGGAAATCACCTCACCTCTAAGGCCTTGTTCTGAAATAGGAGTATAGCGTTCCACCATGAAAAATAGTTACAGTAGCTTCTATGTTACTATGTAGTTGAATTCCTGCAACCTCTGTCCTAATTATCTTTGAGTGAGCTGGGCTCCTTAGAGCTTTTCTCTCCATCTTCTACTTTTGAACAGCTGAGTTTGAAAAGAGTAGGGCCTTGTTTATGCCTGAGATGCCCTCAAGACATCTTTCCATTGTCTCAATGCAGAGTACTTCAGTCTCGTTTAATGCTAATCTTTTCGGCAACCACAGCTGTTGAAGACCCAAATTTTCAGGTGCTTCCTCTTTGATGAACTGAATATGTGTCAAGTAGACTTTCCACTACTGAGTCTCATTGTAAATCTGGCTGAAAGCATGCTACAGCCTGAATATTGCGTTGTCCTGAAATTTCCTTCCCAAGATTAATTAGTTCACGTATCTTAAAAGAGTATCAGAAAGTGTAAAATGTAGAAAAGTTTTCTGCCGCAGCATAACATACTGGAGTTGACTCCAAATGTCAGTGCAGTTCTGTTCCTGACTAAAACCTGCCGAGCCAATATGCTGGTTCTTTGAGTTTCTTATCAAGGTTGGCTTCAACCACTCTATGAGTTCTCTAGATGGCACCTCCACCCCTTGCCAAACTTCTCCCGCTAGTCAGATGCAAAGGAGTTTGAACCACATGGTCAAGCACAGCCACATCAACAGTCTCCTGACACCACTTTTGCATGAGTGGAACAGAATACCCAAGCCCGCAGCTTTCTACCAGCTACACTTCTGAACACAGGAGGCTCTGGGAAATAACGGATCCCTAAACTATCAAGGTATTATGCAAGTATATAGTTCTCATTCCTAGTTTTTCCTTCTCTGTGAGTCACGAAGTGCTCATTTGATATTAGCAACATTCCTTTGCATTTAGTGCTATTTTTTTGAAGAATCATGCTTCTCAGATTAATGCTTCCACTTGTTTATATGAAAGTCTATCTTGGGAGTACATAATTACATTACTTTTCCCAACTAAGCATATTTCCTTTCCAGTAATGTCTATACAGCACAGTAATAAAAATGAGTCTCAGATTTACTATATTGTTTAATTTATATAACTGTGCTCCCTGTACATTGTTTTCTTAAAAATTTATGTCATCATCCCATTTATAATTTATCTGATTTTAAACACATGAAAGAATTTAATATTATAGGATTACTTTTTAGTGACTGCAAAATTTTACAAATTACTATGTAGACTAATTTTTAGAAATATTATGGAAATATCTAATTATAATAGGTTGAACACATATATCTGTGCATATATGCAATTTTCAGCCAACAATTTGAAATAATTTGTCATGCTTCTATAAAACCAAGAGTATACTTTTTGAAACAATGGTATACTTCTCGAAACAGCAACTCTTTTGTAGAATGTTAATTGTATTTTGAGAATTTTAACATTTCAAATTTCTCAAAATATGAAAAATATTTTAACTCTTACTAAATTTAAATCATTTGCAAGATGGTTATACAAAGAAATAACTAAACTAGACATTAATAACTAGCTATTCTTTTATTGAGAAATGATGATACTGAAATCTGAAAAAGTTTTGACAGTCTATCATTAACAATCTCAAAAGATTCTATGAAATAAGACATATAAGTATTTTGAATGCACCTTATATGTTCTAGTCTTTTTAAAAAGCATTTTCAGTAAAACATATACATAAAATATTTTAGCAGGTTTGATTTACTTTTAACCAGACAATTATTACATATTAACTATCTATATTTTAAGTTCTGAGCTGAATTCTAGGAATGAAAATGCTGTCAAGAATGATCTCTAGTTTCACAAAGATTTTGATAACTGACTTGCCATAAAATGTCCCAGAACAGCTTCATCCAGAGATACAGTAAGTTATTTCAAAGTTATTCATTGTTATCACTTTGATATTAGAAAAATAAAGAGAGGTCTAGTGAAGATTTCCATAAAATACATATAAGAATTTTGAGTCTATAACACTTATCCAGAGTTATGAATATTTAGACTGCAATATGATACCCACTGAACTTTAGGGCACATGCATTAGGACTGCAGAGAGGTCAACCAGTTACCTCTGCTTTCTAAGTGAACCTGAGAGCAGCATGCATGAAGGAGCTCCATCTGAGGAGCCAGACCATGGCATCCCTTCCATAGATTTGATCACCACTGGATGAAAATTTTCAACATAAAAATGCTAAGTATACCTGAATACGAGGGGCACACTGTCATCTACACAGTTATCTATGTGTGTTATGCTTAGATCCTAATATAGCTGCAGTAAAGATCGTAACATAAAAGGGATTATCTAGTGGTAACACATAAAAATGAATTTATTTCTAACATGAGAAGTCAGGTCATGTCTTGGAGCCAACAAACCTCCAGAGAATGGCCCATCTACCATCCACACCAGAACCATAAAGTGTGTTATTTATGGGTGAAAGTAAATATGTTTTGTAATTAGTAAAAACCATGGAAATATAGGGAAGAATGGTAATGACTAGATAAAAAATCACAATGCTGTTGAAGAAATTATTGAAGAATCACTAAAGTCTATCTTTTCTAATACATAATCATGTGTTTCATGGCCATTCCTAGTTTCACTTTGACTGATGATCCAGAGTATAACACAAAGGCACAGAAAGTATGTAGAATAACAAATTACGTACATGAATTATGTGTAGGGATAAATCTAACAACTGAATTGAGTAACGTAATAGTTTCCAATGAACTTGACTCAATAAGATGTGAATTATGTTTTTTCTTCCAAAGTCATCAAAAATTCTTCTGAGTTTAAATGCATTGATATGCAGTACAAGGCAATATTGAAATATAACTAAAGTGCTTCCAATTTAGAAAAGAAAGTAAATAAAAATACAAATATTGTGGAACAAGGATGGGTCTGAGTAACACCACAGGGCACTGATGAGATATCTTGAGACAGGAATACTCAGCTGTTGTATTATTTTGATCGCTAGATAGTTATGCGATGTTTTTCATGTATTTAGTACAGGGTCTGCAGAGTCTCACCACACAGAGAGGACTCATAGTGATCCGCTTGTTTTCAGCCTCCCAAGAGCTGAGATTACAGGTGTGAGTCACCATGCCCAGTCTCAATTGCAACCAGCACACCCTGGGGCTGGGACTGGCACAGAATGCCAGGGATTCAACCCTACCCACTGCACTCTGCCAAAGCAGGGGCTTTAATCCGCTGAGCTGTGGCTATGTGATTTTATACTAACCATGGCCAGAAGACCAAATTACTCTGTTTCACATTGGTACCATAAAACCAGGACACACATAGCAGCCGTTTGCACTTAGAGGACAGGAACACTGCATTATTTACTCTGAGGCAATGCACGGTGACGTAAATGGAAGTCAGTGGCACAGGCACAGGGGAGGTCTCTGGGAGTTGTCAATCATTCCACGTCTCAGGCTTGCCGCACAGTGCCAGCAAGCCAGATACCTGGATGCCTACCCACAAAGAAGGTGCCCACTTTCCCTCACTGCTGCCGCTGATCAAGTATTCTTGGTGCACTAACAAAAGGTGCATTCTTCCTAGACCCCTGGGGAGGGTGGTTGGGAACCAGAATAGTTCAGGTTAACCCTTACTTCGATTGTTCTTCTTGCCCCTACTATTCCCCTAAGTAACTGGGTAATTCCTAAGTCAGGAGCACAACTAGAAGGGAATACCTCTGCCCTGCATAATCTGACAATGTTCCAAGCGGGCAAGATGCCATGTTAGCAGATGGCCAAAACCAGCACTTTGGAAGGAAATCAAAGTGCCCCTTGATTCATATTCATATATACTGTCAAAGACTGTTGAACTTGCAGATTGCCTATGTCTTCTACATCTAACTTTATGAGAATGAGACTTCAGTTCAACTAAGAGTTCATTAAATTTAAATTGGGCCCAGTGAGGTTGCGATAGGTTCTATTAAGGTTGATTTCAATATTCAGTGCTTTAGTGCAGAACTAATTGCTCTTCAGAAAGTTGATTCTACTCTGTGCCAATCTGTTGCATGTTATTTTCATCATACTAAATTAGAAACTTGAGAATAAGTTTAGAATGCTTTCTCAAAGTCATGAAAGTTGTATCAGTGAAACCCATAGTTATATAGTGTTAGGAATTTTGCATGTTTAAAATTTGATTCTTCTCTCTTAACTACAGTAATGATCATTCTGTGAGTGTTAGAATAAATATTTTAGCCTCCTTTCTTTCCTAGGCAGGGATAGCTGCTCCCTTCTCTCCACTTCCAGAAGCACTAGATTGATAGATTGATAGCTTGAATGCAACATCGTATATCGTATTGTTGTGGGAGGAGGAGGGCTTATTATTATTTTGTTTTGATTTTTTAAAAAATTATCTTAGGGAAGGGTCCACAGGGACAGGTCTCACTGCTAGATCGGACTCGTAGTAATCCGCCTATTTACAGCTCTCCAAAAGCTGGGATTACAGGCGCGCATCACTACGCCCAGTCTATGTTGCTGGTTAAGCATACCCCAGGGGTGAGGCCGACATGAGAAGCCCTGGGATAGAACCCGAGCCCCGTGCACCTGCTTGCAGTAGCTTTAATCTCGAGGAGGGCTTAGAGAGGAAGGGAGCGAGAAACAGATGAGGGTGGAGCTGTATGTCTGTATCCTAGCCATAGATTTCTGTAAGTGCAATACTTTATTTATTACTTTTCGAGTCAAGTCAATCAATAAATTTTTAAGGGAATGACAATGTTTCTCATCTTCATCCTATAGTGTATTGAAGTTTGAAATTGGATCCTTTGGTATTATGATTTTGAAAGCTCAGGAAAACATTACATCATGAACTAGAGGTTACTATAAGGCTTCTGGAGCTGATGTGCTAGAGATTCTGGTAAGCACGAGGTGGTCATTAGCACTGCTATGCGGAGCACCCCTGCAGCACAAAAGGGGCGAGATCAGGATGCACTTTTCCCTCATGGCCAGTGTCACTGGACGAGCCCAAGAGCATATTACCTTCAAAGATTCTTTCCTGACAACAGGCATCATGTTGAAATACCCAGTAATATACAGACTTTTAATTTATCTGAAATTTTATGAAATTTATTTTTACGTTGTTTTCCATTCACTTTAAAATGTGAGATACAATTAAAATATGGTAGAAAAGTAAAAACCTAAAAGCTCCCTTGATGTATTGCCACATTTTCACAACATCTGAGTCTTATCTTTTCATTACTCAGTAAAACTCTGCAATGTCTTTGGCATCCTAAATACATGAAAAATGTGGATGATCTTTGTAAGTTACGCACAGATAGTTTCAGAACTTTCTTTTAGAATTCTCAATAATTTCTATTTTTCCTATTGTCTCCAAAAATAAAAATTGTTGCATCATAATTATTCTTTCCTTTAAAATTATTTTCATTAAGACCTGGCCTTGTAGGGCCATCTAAATAGCTCAGCAGACTTAAGCACCTGCAGGGGCCACAGATTCGAATCCTGGGCCTATGCCAGCTGAGCACCTGAGGCATGCTCAGAAGGCAGCTGAGACTGGGCATGATGGTACCTGCCTGTAATCCCAGTTCTTGGGAGGCTGTAAAGAGGTGGGTCACTATAAATCTGATCTAGTAGTGAGATTCTGAACACCCTGTAGATCTTTCCTTTAAAAAAAAAAAGAGCATTTTCATAAGAGACAAGAAAAAATATCATAGGATTGTCCTGCTACAATTTTGTATATGGTTAAATTCCTAAATTTCTGTGTAAAAATGTGTAATTTTTTTTCACATTCTATGGGGATTTAGAGTTTAGAATATCAATGATTGTTGGAAGAATATCTGTTCCATTTTATGACTAACACATTTGATATTCAGAAAGATAGTGATGTTAAGCTCAAGTGCCTACTATAAGGAATAATATCAGTAAGCTTCTCTTCTGGAGGGTTAACAGCTTAAGTTCACAGACCAAAAATGAGAGAAAAAGAACTACAAGGATAGCCAATATTTTGGCTCTAGTCCTTCAAGGTCAGTGAGGTCTCAGGACATAAGAGAACCTGTACTGAGACCTCACTAAGTGCTCGGGTTCTATCCCAGGTGCTTGGCTGGCACAGGCGCTGTTGCTAAGCACGTAGACAAGCCACACCCACCTTCTCCACAGTACCGAGCTTCTGCCCTTCCCTCTGCTCAGTCACTGTGTTCAACGTGACCATCACCATGGCAACACTCTCACGCCTATTCCACTGAGTGTGGCTACTGATGCTGCTCAGGGACATTTCAAACCTAGTTTTTGCCATTCCTATGAAGTTATTGTCCAGTAACTATTCCTCCCAGCTTTTCTTTAGCTCCTGTCCAAGCTTTTCCCAAGTTTCTGCTCTAGTAAATTAAAATTTCCCTTTCTTTGAAATATACTAACCTTATTCTAACTGTAACTTTATGCAACTCCAATCTTGAAAGGAAAAGAAAAAACAAAAGGCAACAAGACAACATCTATGTCTGTCACAAAACATCTTCACCCTCTCTCATTTTTTTATTTGGGTTCCAAAACCCTCTGAATGGCACTGCATCTTTCCTTTTTAAATCCTTGTGTTTTAACACTTCCAAGTATATCATTTCCATATTTTTGAACGAGTGGTCATTTCTTCCATAAGGTCTCTGAACTCTGCACAGAATTTATTTTTTTTCTCTTGATCACTTTTGCAAAATTGTAAATAATTTCATCTTTTTAATCTCTCCAATTTACAGATATTTCCTAGTTATTTTACTCCCTATGTACTCACGAATTTTAGATGTATTCCATATCTGAGGCACACTGAATTTGAAAGCTAGAGGATGTTTCCAAGCTCATCGACTACAAGACCCAACCTTTCTAATCGGCATTCTTTGCTCTTGCTAGGTCAGTGCTCTCCAAACGCCCACGAAGGAGAGGCTGGGTACTGACACAGCCCTTCCAGGGTGTAACTTCCAGGGTTAGGGCCGTGGCCTGCAGGGAGGGCAGTGCCCCAGCGCCTTCCTCACTCTGCTTTGTGCACACAGGTGAGCAGGAGCCATGTCCACCTGGCCTTGCTGACTAGCACTTCCAGAATTCCCAAGAAATGTGTTCAGGTTCATTCTGTACTGAGCAGAAAAACTCCAAACCCATAGGGTAAGTAAACCTTTTAACTTTATAACTTAGTTATCTTGACTATTTATATACAGTCACTAAAACCCAATACATTATCCAAATAATGACACATTTGTGGTGCAAATTCTTGACAACTATCCGTTTCAAAGTTTCAAACACTTTCAGCAAGTTGACTCCGCTTCAGGCCTTGAAAAGATCCGAACGTTTCTCAGTTTTAGGAGACTAAATGTTCATTTGTGTGCATAAATACCAACATTCACCAATCTGCATGCTTTGAACTTAAAATGCAGTGAACCAAAAAGCATTTTAATTTCTCTCAAACTGATAAGAGAAAACTGGATACTAAAACCTATTTAAGCCTAAATTCTCTGGCTGATCACTAACTTTTCTCTTTAAACTAGCTTGGTCGGCCTACTTAAAAACACACAATATAAATCTACATTGATCTTTTCTAGTAGCCCTTAGCGGAAGAGCAATAGAAAATATGACACACTGGGGCCCATTTTTTGAGTGTTATTTTGTTATAGCTATGGGGATTAGCTTTAAACACAAAAAAGATATCTATCACTGAGAGATTAGGGTGTATTAGGGAAGCAGGAACCATAAAAACATACTTTAAATATATATGTATATATATATGTATATATATGTATATATATGTATATGTATATGTATATGTATATACATGTATATTAATTCTATCACCTTAAATGTATGACTAAGTACTATACGTTTATGGTTTTATCTTGTACATCAATAAATGCCATGATAAGCAACATAAAATCTATCCATCTGTCTATCTCGCATGTTCAAAATATATATGTTGACACATACACATATCTTCTGTCTCTTTAAATTTATATTAACAGGAAAGGCAGACATGGCACAAATAGTGAACATTTAAAATGTCATACGAGGGTTCAAGGCAGCCTGGGCTACCCAGTGACTTCAAGGCCCGCCTGAACCAAGTCTCAAGAGAGTGTGTCAAAAAAAAAAAAAAAAAAAAAAAAAAAAAAACGTGTTCTAAAAGGACAGGTTAGATTCTAGATTTGGACCTGGCAAATTTAGCAAATAAGTATACAAAACTGTAAGGTAAATGTGAATTTCAGATAGGCAGTCATTTTATGTGCCTATATATATGTGATTCCATGCCTTTTGATATTTTATAAACAGTGTCTTAATGTGATTTTGGAGAGCAAGAATATTAAATATACAACTAGCAGGTAGAGAAATGATGGAGAACTAAAACATAGAACTCTCTTTAAGGTAAGTTGAACAACAGGTGGAAAGCCACAAAGACAGAACCAAGCGTGCACACACAAGCACTAACGGGACACCCAGTTTGGTTGGGTTATGGGACACAGAGGAAAAATAAAATTGTAGAA
This sequence comes from Myocastor coypus, assembly GCA_004027025.1. Taxonomy (NCBI): domain Eukaryota; kingdom Metazoa; phylum Chordata; class Mammalia; order Rodentia; family Myocastoridae; genus Myocastor; species Myocastor coypus. Next base: position 45,411 of record PVJA010011063.1, on the reverse strand, counting down.
ATTGATCAAGCCGAGACTATATGGGACCTGAGCTATTTCTGATTAAGGGTTGTGAAACGTCCGTATCAGTGACATGCCAAGTCGTTGCCCAAACCAGACTTTCAGAAAGACCTGTCGCTGGCTTATCTCACCAGCTCTCCTGGACATCTCTGTGCTGCGCAGCTTTGGGTCACTTCACACAACATTTTAGTGTGCCAAACAGAAATGTCACAAAAATGAAAAGTACTAATATATACTGTCAACAACACACAATATAGAGAACTACAACACACAATATAGAGAACTATCTTAAACCCTAGTACCTGATCATAATTTTGAAGTACTGAATATGAATAATTTTTTAACCTATTAGATTTATATACATGAGATTTATTGACCTATGTTTGAACTTATTAAAGTGATACGAAAATATGATTTGTGATGGTGAAAAGCAAACAGCTGTTACTAACAATTGTGGCTTTCTGGCTACATTAACCAATGAAAGAAGTGCTAAACATTAGATAGCTTAGAGATAAACGCTGTCGTTTTTCAGAGTCATAACCACGTGAATTCTACTCATGGAATCCTTGAGCACAAGAACTTCAAGTCCAGGTCCCTTCTTCCTGTTGTCTCAATTATAATACATAGCATCAGTTATTTTCCACCTTGCTGTAGTTGCAGAGAGGGCAAAAGTCCGGCAAAAAGCGTGTACTAAAGATGCATGCTTAGGAAAATGTTCCCTGAAAATCAGATCAGAGGTGAGTTGGCTTTAGTTATTTTACATCTCAGCCACCTTCATATGCCTTCTGAGACAGGAAGTTAGGATTTTCTCTCTTTAATTCCCAAAGCTATTTGTAATTCATTCCATTTCTAACGTAGAATAAAGCTTAATTCTTCAAGGTGAAAGCGCCCCTTTACCATCCGGCCTGGTGATACTTACTGAGATCCTGGATTCACTGCTCCACTAGCAAGGTATTTTAGTACCTGGATCACAGTGATCAGTGCTGCGATCACTTTAGAAGGCTACAAAATTTGCTGTAGAAAACCATCCATGAACCAGATTTCCTTAACTTTTTACCTACAGGCAGTGCATCAGAACTGCTCTCATTTCTTCCTGCTCTCCATCGTTCTTTAAGAATGTCACTTATGGGTTGGGGAAATAGCTCAGCAGAACAAGCACTTGCCTGGCAAGTACAAGGGCCTGAGTTCAATCCCCAGTCATGCAAAATAAATAAATAAATAAATAAATAAATAAATAAATAAATAAATAAATAAAGTAAGTAAGTAAGTAAGTAAGTAAGTAAGTAAGTAAGTAAGTTAGTTTTAAAAAGAATGTCGCTTACAATCATTCACCAATTCTCTGGTCACAAATGTTTGCACGTAAGCCTTCAGTCATCTGGTCACCAACTCCCATCCATCAGTTTCTCTAATCAGTTACCCCTGGTTCTGATTAGAATGCCCATTTAATATTGCTCGGCTTAGTGGCACATAATTATTGCTTTCTCTCCCATCTTGGCTCTGTATCTCGGTTTTCAGGGAACGTCACGTCAGCTCTCGGCCTTGGCTGAAGGGCCAGCTGGGTCCGCAGGTTGCTGGAGCACAATGTATCCATGAAGATTCTTGACAAGGGCAGGGCCTCCCGGGAGCCTTACCTGACCATGGAATGGCCATTGATGGAACCGCGATTGTCTTCACTGGCCCCTCTTCTGCTCTCAAGAGCTACTTTCATTTCATCCTCTTTCTGTTCCTCTGAATTTGTCAAGTAAAATCTTAGGTTTTTACAGGGAAAATGTTAGGAATAGACGGTAATTCCTTCACCCTCTAAACAACCTGCACAATATTTGCTACATTTGGCACAAGTCACCTCACTTTTCCTCTGCTTTCCAATGGGAGTGAAAGACTTTTCATCTCACTTCACATCCTCAGGACTCTACTATGCTTATGGTCTCCTTGCATTATGGCTCTTTATTAGAAATAAGTCCCCCGGTGTTTCTGTGCTCCCCCGACCCCTCACCTCTTTCTTACACTGATCTCTCACTGCTGTAGTTTGGTCTAGGTGTCCCCTCAAAGCCTCATGTGGTCAGAGATGGGTTCGTTTCAGAGCCGGATGGATCTAGAGAGTGTGGTGTTTGCGATTAAGGGTGCGTGGATACTAATTCAATGCACCTATTAGTAACTGCAGCAGCCTCGATAAGACATAAAAGGGCAGAAAGGTGCTGTTGATGCCCCCGTTTCTCTGCTACAACCTGCCCGCTATGACCTGTCCTCTTACCAAGCCACTCTACCTTAGAAGCAGTGGCTGTAGAGTGAAACCACTATAATCTGTGGACTAAATCAACCTTTTCTTCTTTAACTCCGCTTGCTACATATTTTGTCTTAGCAATAAGAGAATAGTGCTGAGACACTCACCTTATTACCTAACCTTCAAAGTGACGTTTCACAAACGGGCCGACTAACATTGCTGTCTCTCCTTCCTTATTTTTCATGCATGTTGGCTTGTTGGACTTTAAAAATGATTTTGGAGTATCACTATGTTTAAAGAAAAAATATTTTTATGTATTCTATCACTGTGCTGTTTAAGATTCCAAATATGTTTCTGACTTCTAAAACTAACGCATGGAGGCAAATTTATTTTCTAAGTTTGCTGAAATAACTCTTTTAGAGCCTTCATCCCATTTACAAAAGAGACAGTGCAATTTGCTAAATGGTGCCCCAGTGACCTAGAGGTTAATTCGGATCAGAAATGCACGTAGTTTTTAATCATCGCTGAGAAGTTGAATCACTGTCTGATGTGGAACTCTAGTGACCTCTACCAGGCCATGGCCCAGCTGTTTCTGGAAAATATTCACAAGTTTATCTACATTTTTCTTCAGTTATTCTCTCAAGCTAAATTTCAGCTCAAAATCAGACCTAAATGTCACTATAGTTATGGAGATATCATAAAAACTGATGGCTAAATATTACCGTCGTGGCAAGGCACACAAAAATGTTCCTTTATGTTACTAGTACCTAACCCAAACCAACATGTATTCTTGTAGAACAAGGCTGAAAAACTAATTAGCAGTCTTCAATCATGCGTCTTTTGAAGAACTCATCAAATGCTGTTTTCTGTTAACTATTGGTGAGATCTGTATCTGTTGATGTCTTTTAAATGTATTTTGTTGTTACAGGATCTCACTGTGCAACTCGGACTCATAGTGATCCTCCTGTTTGCAGCCTCCCCAGCTCTGGGATTACCAGTGTGCGCCACCACAGCCAGATCTGGCGGCTGACGTACCCCACCCTGAGAGCAGGGCTGGTGCAGCATATGGATCCAGGTATGGAACGGTGGTCCCTGTACTTGCCTAAGTTTACCTAAGCAGGTGCTTTAGTCTCCCGAGTTATCTCACCGGCTCCTTGTATCTGTCAATGCTGATGGCCTGAGACTGACTAGATAGTCCCTTGAGAGTTCCATCCTGGAAGCCAAAGGTCTGTGGTGGAAGGCTGGTGGCTAGAGCTGTACATCTGGACTCTGGGCAGGAAGCCAGGAGACAGATGTCCAAACTAAGCAAAAGACAGGAGCTACTATGAAGAGAGAGCAATGAGCTTTCTCCTTGTTTCCACTTTCTATTCCATTCAAGCTACACACCTACCCATGGCTGCCACTCCCACACGGGACAGTCTAGGCTAAGTGACCACTGGATGTTTCTTATTCTAGTCAATACCACAGTTTCCTATCATAAAGTCATTTTTTATCATCTCATATTGGTTGTAAGAATACTATCCCCCTGGTGGACACACAGATGTGACCATCATAATTATCCATGGCACATTTAAAAACCAGATTGTGCAATCATCTACCCCACACCCAATTAAGCTTTGAATCAACAGTAGGGCTGAAACCTCTGTGTTTTGTTTTCTTTTGTTTGTTTGTTTTTTTAAAGACAGTTGTTTGGGTAGTTCTAAGATTATCCAGCATCCAAAACCTTTTTTTCTTTAAAATAAGAATCGCTCATGGTTAGTATTAAATTGTGACACACAGTCAATTCAGGACTAAACTATGACCAACAAAATATCCCTCCACACTGTAAATCAATTCTCGTTTTACGTCTCTGTGGTCTCTTGCTGCTTCACATTATCCATGCTCTTAACAGAAGGAAAGAATACACAAAAGCCAGTATCATTTGAAATAAATTTACTTGAACTGTAATTTATAACTGATTAACTCATTCCATATTCATGCTGAAAATTCTTTTAGTTGATCTCAGGAACTGCTGCGGACTGAGTGTTCCACTTACTTTGGAGCACAGCCCGCTGCTCACCTGAGCAGTGCTGACCCTTGTGTCACCATAAAGAAGCTTTTAATTTATTGTTAAAGCACAAATAATCTGCAACTGAGCAGTGCTTTTCAGTAGCAACCATGGGGTGTGCTTGCCATATCATTTCAAAAAGCTGAATACTTATCAGTTGGAAAACATTAAAAAAATAGATATTTTACATTTAGCATTCCCATAAAAATAGCTATGCATGAAATAATTTATTTGCTATCCTCCTGTTAAGCGTTAGTAAAAATCAGTATAGATTTCTTGACTACCTTCAGAGATCGAGTACGAACTATTTCTCTCCAGTTTCTTACTTCTTAATCATATAGAACATCTCTTCTGCATTGATTATACTGAGTATAGTTAAGCATGTACAATAAACTCAGCCTTTTGGAAATGAAAAATAGTCTCAATTTTTGTCAATTAGAATTCGTAATATTTTGTCTGAGAAAATGTAAATTTCCACCATAGAAATGTTATTTAAGAGGAGCTTAATTTTCCTAGAAATAACTACAATGGCTTGAAGTATAGTCTTAACACTTGATTAAAGCAAATACTGAGATGATAATAATGATATAAAATATCAGAGAACAATAAAAAGTTATCTTCAGTGAAACTAGATTTCTTTGTCAATACACAGCTGTTTATGTTGCTAATTATTGTCTACAAAATATGTATTATAAATATACTTAGATAGTATCTGTAAATCTGATTACACTTTCAGTATTTCAGGCAAGCATCATATATAAAAGTACATTAATTTTGATTTATTAAATGTATTGGCAAGATATTTCCAGGTTAAAGCATTATTCTGCAAGTAGTTAGGCCTCTTCTAACCAGTGCAAGGTCAATGAATAAATAGTTTACTTGTGATGATACATGGGGCCAGGGAGAGAGCTGCCCAGCAAGCGCAACAGCCTGAGTTGAATCCCTATTTATTATAAAAAATTATAATAATATGATAATTTTCAATGATTTCTCAAGAAAGGACAAATAAAAAATGCACGATGTACCATCGTATCACTTATAGTAAATTTTCACAAATAAAATAAGAGTAAGACAAGAGCTGCCATAAGTGTTAATCTTATCATTTGTCTTATGATCAATAATATATTAAATTAGAATTAATTTAATATGTTAATTTCCAAGAGAAAAGTTAGCTTAACTTCAGATTTTAGGTTTTATTTTGTTTTACCTTCTGTCTAAATGTAATAGTTTTTCTACCTATTGATGCATCACCATTACTAAAACAGAAATCCACTAGAATGGGTTGGTCCACAGTGAATACCAAATGAACACCCCATCATGAATATAATGCTATAACATTGAGTGTAACTATGTAGCGCAATTTGCTAGGATTTAGCCACATGAATCCCATTACCATTAATAAAATATGAGGCTAAATAGTCTTGCTGCATTTGACACTGAGAACATGTTTCCTTTTTCTGGGAGAATACACAATAATATACAACACTTTCCCCAGTAAACAGGGAAGATAAATCCTTATCACCATAACGCAGTGTGATCTATTTTCTACAGCTTCCTTTGTAGAGCAGAAAGAGAAAAATGATGTACAATGCAGCTCATTTTAAAAGACCTTGATTAACCTGAATAAAAAAGTAGTTCAAGTAATCAAATTAAAAAAAAAAAAAAAAAAAAAAAAAACTCTTTCACTTGTTTTCATTGGAGGCCAGTTTAAATTAAAGAAAGAAAACTGTTGGCAATTGAATTCCACTGATACTTACAAAGCTTTGAAGGACTTTTAAGCCTTAATTTAAATATGTAAAATTACATAGATATACACCGTTGCTCAGTAGTAACAAGTCACTGTTAATCTTCCCGCTGAGAAAGGCAGGCAGGCAGGTGTGTTTCCTGCGGCTCTTGCTCACTCGTCATACTTTCTTTCCTATTTTTTCAAAACAAAAAAGAACCGGCAAACCTTATGGTGCTTGCCGCGTTGCTCAGTTCTTAGCGTCCTTCCTGCTTGCCCTGTTTGGTGCTATCTCTGTGTTGATCCTGTAACCTGCTAGTTAAGACTCCAACCAATCCTGCTGTCAGTGAAGTCTCAAAACCAAAACGCATGCAGCTGAGAAACGAGCAAGGAAAAGTAGTCACCAGCATTCCCATGGTGCATACATGCAAATTTATAATAACAAGATTTAAATAAAGTGGCATATGTATTTGATCAGACATTCTCAATTCTTAAAAATGCAAAGAAACGTCTCCCAGCCTAATGGCAGAGGAAGAGTACCTGGATTAAATCTAGTTTTTGAGTTTTTATTTAACAACTAAACTCGGTAATATGACTTACAAACTCAGCCACAATTGACAAAAGTGATTTGAAAAGTGTGACTATATGTAATATTATGTGATTGTTTTCATTTCTCATCCTTTTTAGGAGACAGATTTTGCTTTGGTATGTGGCAGGAAGTACATCCCCACTGAATTTGTATTTAAAAGACAGCTAAAGCAAACTCTTTTCGTTATTGTCTCATCAATAATCAACAATAACATCTAAAATGACAAGCTTCTTCTCTCTACCTTTTGGGACTTAATAGGTCCGGTGACAGAAACAGTTAAGCCTTTGGTTTTGTATTCTACTCTGTTTTGGAATTCTACTGTCAGTGGCCTATTTGGCAGTGTATTGATTTAAACTATACCCTGACTGCGTGGCACTTGGTCATAAGACAAATATTCTTAGTGATTTGAATAAACTTTCCATTAAAATATTGTGTTGTAGGCAAACTTTAATTTTTGTTTTGCTTTCTTAGAATTTTAATTAAAGTCCCACACAGGGGTAAAGTCCCATGCAGCTTATCCAAATAAGCAGTATCCGTTCCACTTTTGACACTAACAGAGAATATCCTGGACAAATTTGATTTCTGCATGTTCAAACGTGCATTTTGTTTCCTGTTTCTCGTTCTTACTCCACTCATATTCTGAGGGAGTCAGGGCTGGCCACATTAGCTCCTGGAGTGAACACTGTATAAAATGAGCCATGAAATCTGTTCTTTCCTAGCTTTTCTGCTAACAAGATAGCCTGAGGCAAGGCATCTAAATTCTATAAAATCAAAATTGTCTTATATGCAAAATAAGCAAATTAAATAAGGCACATTTTTATAATATTTTACAGCTTACTGTAATGATCTACATGCATTCCAGATTACAAGGATCCTCTCCACCCCCGGGTCCTATGATGCTGCTATCTACACTGGTAATGTACCAGACTACAACCTCATTAGAAGGATGGTGATGGCAGGACAACTGAATTGCCAAATACAGCAAGATGACAGATCCTAATTTAATAACTGATCTTTTGGCTACATACTCAATACCAATGCTAGCCTGAGTACCTGCCAGACTTCTTTATTGATAGCATGATTCTTAGACACTGAGACACTGTAATACACAGTATTGTATTGTTCTTTATGAATTTCTGCACAACTGACAGCCCAAATTTGATATCTCTGTAAGAATTGATTTTCATCAGCGCAAACTGAAAAGAGGCAAGAAAAATTCGATAGTGGGGGAATGATGAGATATTTGGAGTTTTGTTTTCTGTTTCTCGTTGTTACTTCATGCATATTCTGAGAGAACCGAGGCTGGCCACATTAGCTCCTGGAGTGAACCCTGTAAAATGAGCCACTAAGTCTCTGTTCTTTCCTAGGTTTAATTAGTCCACAGAAGGCATCGCGTCACTTTGACTTGGCTGAGGTAGCTCAGTACTAGTATAGCTGGCTACTATGTCCGAGGTCTGAGTTCAAGCCCTAGCACCACTTGTACCACACGTATACACACACACACGTACACACACACACACACACGCACACACACATGCACACACCTTTGTCTAATGTCCTTTTACCTGTACATGTGGTCATAATCTCTATAGTGCATTAAAATATCCACTAGAAATCATTTAAAGATACTACTGCTTCTTTTTCTTCTTTCTTCTTCTTCTTCTTCTTCTTCTTCTTCTTCTTCTTCTTCTTCTTCTTCTTCTTCTTCTTCTTTTTTTCTTCTTCTTCTTCTTCTTCTTCTTCTTCTTCTTCTTCTTCTTCCTTCTTCTTCTTCCTCTTCCTCTTCTTCTTCCTCTTCCTCTTCCTCCTCTTCCTCCTCTTCCTCTTCCTCTTTGTCTTCTTTATCTGTGTAGGGATCCATTGATTTTACTGTGAATGGTTCAGCCCAGGGAGACACAGTGGTAGGCATGAGAAAAATAGCCAAGAAGGTGAAAAGCTGGGCTAGGTGGTCGTTAGTCTGCCTGATGGGCAAAACTAACTCAACACACACAAAAGCGATCCTTTATTTACACTTTTGCAAAGTTTGTACCATATGACACAAGGTTGCTTAGCAACTAATAGCTGGCCTGAACCAGACAGGACGTTTTTCTCAGCACTGGGTAGCTTGTTTCCTTTAGGTGCTGAGGCCCAGTCCCACCTACACACACTTGATCGATTTCCTGGCTTCCTGAGGCTTCCAACATTTCTGCAAAGCTTTTATCCAGAGGGGTTCAGTCCTTGGTAGCTGCCTTCCTCAGGGCGGCCAGCACGTTGCTCAGCTCCTCATGCTTCCTCTTGGCATGGATGTGTGCCCCCACCCTCTTCTTGATGAACTCGAGGGCACGTTTGTCCTTAGAGACCTTGAGCAGCTCCATGGCGCACCATTCATAGGGGGCAAAGCTGCACACCTCCTGGATCATGTCCTGCATGAACTTGGTGTGTTTGGTGAGGCGTCTGCAGTGGCGGCTGTGCCTCAGTTTGCTCACATTCTTAAGTCACCTTGTGGCCCTTGTTGAGGCCCATGGCCATGGGATAGTGGAGGGCTGTGGCTACTTTTCTTCAGTGATTGCTGTTGTGGCCCTAATGCTTCTTAAATTCTTTGGTAAAAGTTAAAAATTGCAAAACTGTAATCAAGAAAGAAATGCACTAATTTATCACAACTGTGTAAATGTTTGAAAGTTATTTTTAATTGTAAACAATGCAAGGAGCATCAGGCAAGCCAAATACACCCTGTTATGGCTGAGATACACGTGGCAAGAGCATGTGTATTCAGGGCTTATCTCCAACATAACAGTGTGAGGAGATGGGCCTTTTCAGAAGTGATTGATTTATCAGTGAATTTGCATACGGATGAATTCAAAGTTCAATGGACTGATTTAGAGCGGAAGCTTCATTTAAGAAGTAAGTAGCTTGAGGGTGGCTTTCACTTTCTCTGTCCTTGCTTGCCATGGTCCAAATAATTTCCATCCACAGAACCCTTCCTCCATGATATTGTGTTCTCACTACAGACCTCGAAGCAATAAAGGCACTTGAGCTTGGACTGAAACTCTGGAAACTATGTTAGGAGATAAACCTTCTTCTCCTTTAAGTAGTTTCTTTCTTGCAATTTGTCACAGCAACAGAAAGCTGACTAACACATATGCTGTTTTCTTTGGTATGGCTTCTAATGTAAACATTTGCTCATGCAAGGATACCTAATATAGATTTAATGACACAAATTCTTTAAAAACTATAATGGCTGACAGTGAAAACAGAAGATGAGATTAAATGGATATGGAAAAAGTCATAAACTAATATACCTAAGGAATTTGTTAATTAATCAAACATCATCTTATTACATTGAAAGCCAAGGTTTTCTTTTAAACTAGTGGTTTAATATTTTAAATCATACTACAGCTCTTTATTTGGATTCCAAGGAGAAATCTTTGGGCAAGCCAGATAGATCAGTGGACTAAAGCACCTGCTTAGCTAGGTGCAGAGGCTGGGATTTGATCCTCAGGATACAGTGTTGGCCCCATTCACAAGGGCACGCTCAGATGGTGACTGAGACTGAGTGTGGTGGCCTGTGCCTGTAATCCTAGTGCCTGGGAGGCTGGAAACAGGAGGATCATCATCAGTCTGGCCTGTGCAGTGAAGCCCTATAGACAGTGAAGACAGTGAAGCCCTGTAGATCCCGCACTAAATGAATTTAAAAGCATGTATACCATGGAAAGAAGTTTTCAAAAACGGAAAACATTAACATATTGCTTTAGTATGACAGAAAAAATGGACCATTTATTACCTTGTGTGAAGGGAAACTTCATGGACCAGCTGCTGCCTGCTATTTGTGTGTGAGCTTCCTACACTTTGCATTGCTAAATAATTGAGAACATTAGCTCCCAAACCATGAAAAATTCATTTTAACATGATGTATTATTAATCAATTTAATTTAAAGTGATCTGGAAAGTTCCAATTTCAGTTGTGCTGCTTAAAGATAAATTCAGGCATTGGGGGATACTTATTAAAATTCCGTAACTCTTTATAGCCTATATTTTATTTTTTCATAAGTGGTCAAACACTAATGAAAGTAGCAGAGATGTTAGGCTACCCATATTATTCTACCAACTCATGTAGCTACATATATATATATATATATATATATATATATATATATATATATACACACATATGGAAAATCTGTAACAAATTTATTGAAATTTTTACACATTGGTAATATGCTGCTGTCATTTTTTAAAACTACATGGACATACATATATACTAGAATTTGAAAACTGTAGAAATATTTTATGTTTTTTTATTATTAATTAAGTTCTGGGTTAGGTTCACATGTTAGCTTCTAATTTCATAGATATTATCAAGTTATTATTAAAATATTCAGTACTCACAGAAGTGAATTTAGAGGAGAGAAGAGCGCCTGTGCGGCTCTGATGTCTTCACATATGCCTTTCTGAGATTAAAGCAGGGCTGTGTGGTAGTCAGCTTTCTGTCTGTGTGACAAAATACCCTAAATTTTTGTTTGTTTGTGACAGGGTCTCGCTGTGCAGTTCAGGCTGGCCTTGAGCTCACTTTTGTAGCCCAGGCTGGTCTCAAACTCGCACTGATCCTCCTGTCTCAGCCTCCCGAGTGCTGGGATTACAGGCGTGCACCACCACGGCCGGCTCAAAATACCCTACATTAAAAAAAAAAAAAAAAAAAAGAAAAGAAAAGAAAACCAGAAAGTGGACAACCTTATTGTGGCACCTAGTTTCGGAGTTGAAGCCCATAAATTTTAAAACTACACTTTTAAATCCTTGACCTGTCAGAACTATAACAAGGAACACAAGGCGGATAAAACTGTTCACTTGATAGTGTGCAGAACCAGAAAACAGTGGAAGGGGCCAGGGTCCGAGGAGCCATTTCCAGTAAGTCTGTGAATTTCTGCAATGAGCCGCCTTCTCTCCACCAACCCTGCACCTCCTAATGTTTCCGTCCACTCCTAATAGTGCCGTGTGAGTTGGAGCTTAACACTGTAGCATATAAAACTTGAGGAAACATTTCAAATCCAAACTGCAAAAGGCCTCATGCATGTAGACACATGCACTATGTGATCTGTGTTCTACTCATGTAACTCAGAGAGGTGTGGCAGTTGCAAGGCCCCGTGTGTGATTTCCCTGACCTTTCATTTACATCTAATGTTTTGAATGCTTGCAAAGACGCCCTCTGCATTATGTAGATCCCATTTTAGTCTTTATCTAAGGTGCTGTTAACTCAGAACTGAGATGAGTGATTTGCATTTTTACTGCATCGCTCAGAGCTCTCATACCATTATGATGTAGTCCACATAACTGCTATGAAGAGCATGTGAGAGGCCCCTCTTTTCTAAGAAACAGCACAGGCATGTGGCCTTTTATCACGAAGGGGCATTGCTTTCGATCTCACTTTCCTTTAATTTTCAGCATCCTTGACTGCCTCGATGTTCTGGCCATGATGTCAGGAAGTCACATCTCATGGACAGCAGGCATTTTCAAATCACTGTCATCTGTCTTCCCTCACAAAAGGACTGTGCTACTGCACCTACCTTGCTTACATACGTTCTCCCTGAGAAGACGGCTTTCCTCTGACACTCTTATACTTTTTATGAAGAAGATCCAGCCTGGTGAACATACCCCCAGCTAGCTGAGACTCAATAGCATAGCAGCTATGCAATATAACAACTTCAAAATTGGAAGCATGAGTATCGATGCTATAATAGTTTTAAACCTACTATACAAAGGGCTAGGGAGATAGCTCAGCAGCACATGTACTTGTTTGGTAAACACAAGGTCGTTAGTTCAATCTCTGGTCTGAACAACAAAAAAACAGAAAACAAAACAAAAAAAAAAACCTACTACACACATATCTATACACACAGAGACTGAAAGATTCAAGAAAAAGTATGTTCACGTGCATGTACTGATTCCATAGAATTAATACATTTTGGGGGAAGGCAAAGCAAAGCAAATGACTTGTCACTGAGATAGAAAATGTCTAAATGTAGGGACCTTAGCAGGCCCTTCACTGCCTGTCTCCGTCAGGGCGCACACACCTAAATCTATTCATCAGTTTCCGCCAACATTGCCACCGCAGAAACACTTGGGTTTATGTTTCATTTCCATCCATCACGTGCCAATTCTCATCTATGTCACATGGACACTGATGTAAAATGCCACATATATAGCAATGATAATGTATTGCATACTTAACTATAAGAAGATTTGGAGATGTGGACCAGTGTAGTGGAAGAAATATATTTTCCAAATAAGTGGAAAATCTGTCTGAAAAGGTGATGGCAGAAAAATAGCAGAACTGGCTTCAACACGTTTACCTTATATACATTTTTAAAAGTACAAATATACTAAATACAAGATTATATGGACAAACAAAGCAGCTGCATCTCCTTTCGGTACATTGCATGGTGGAAATATATTTTGTTGCTATGATTTTATGCTCTGACTTAATTGCTTTTCTCTTGTTGCTGAGAAAAAAATTCTGTCACCCAAGGCTAAAGGAAGAAAGGTCTATCTGGCTCAGAGTATGCAGAAACTTCCGGCTATACTTGGCTGCCCCCCAAGCAGAGTGGCTCCTGGCAGAGAGGCATGACTGAGGAGAATAGCTGATGCCACCCAGATCAACAAGAAAGGGGGACGAGACTCCTTCTGTCTCTTACACTGCATCCAGGTATCTTCCCTGGAGTGGATGCAGAGCTCACACTGCTTACCTCAGCCAGAGCTATGCCAAACCATCAATCAGCAGCTTGCTTTACCAATCACACACCCTCAATACCAGCATCGCACACTCTAGCTTCAGCCTCCCCTGGCTCCTGGGGTTTGAATGGGTGGGTGGGATTCGTCTAGACCTAAGCCGTCCTACTATCTACGCTGTTGCTATTTGTGCTCTTGGCTCTGCTCCTGGACATATTACAGGCACCTGCTGCTGGTCTCTGTGTTTGTCTTTCTCCCTGAGGACAAGAATCACACCTTACCTGCTTGGGCACCCTGAGCCAGTACCCTAGAAGCCTCGTTAAGTGTTTGTTCAATTAGACTGGGCTTCTAGGTTCATCTGGTCATTGGGACTTCTATAACTCAGAATATTACTTATTTATAATTTTTGGCTTGCCTTGGTTTTAAAGTCTGCCACATTTTATTCATGGTCATTGGACTTTTCATCCAAACTAATGACTCAACTTTATGCAAAAGTATGTCCCTGTATACTATTCATTCATACTAATTTCATCATTTGTTAGAATACCCTGTTCCCCGTACCGAAAGAATAGTTTGCAACAATTTTTGTGTTAAAAAGCAGATTTTCTACATCTACAGTGTAGTCATTGATGCACAACCATAGTTTTTCAACTGTAAGACTTAAACAGTGTCTCTTGTTAACCTAATTTTTAATAGGCAAGACCCAGAATACATCTCACTGCTCAGTGACAGTCATCACAAGTGGCGTGTAGGGCGAAAGTTGCTATAGATCTCTGACACTAATATGTCCACACCACTAAAGACATGCATTCATATGTCTCAAGGTAACATTCCTTTATTAAAGAAATTAGGAGTGTCATTCACCAAAATAAATTCTGATCAATCTGTAACCAAAAAAAAACATGCGCACACACACACACACACACACACACACACACACTGAGCTTATAGTACTAATATTTGTTAGGGAAGAGAACGAACAGAGGACATAACTCTATGGAATCTAGCTTTGTTGTGGATAAACAGAATTTCTGTTTAAATATGTAATAATGACCTATCCATCAAAACCTCAGTGATGGCAAACGAAGTATTCTTACATGTGAAGAAATTGTACATTTTGACAAGGGAGAAAATAAGCTTGTTTAAAAAAAGTTAAGCGGAATGAGTGTGGACAATATGATATTGCTATATTATAGGAGCAAATCTTAAATTTAGCATTAAATGTAGGACACGAAGAATTTGTCAGAGGAAGTCAATTAGAGCCAGGATATGAATATAATTCGTTTTCCACTATGTTAGCAGATTATTTGATGATTATTTTATTTAAAATTAACTATTAAAACATGGTAGAGAAAAAATATTCAAATTTAGGCACCAAGTGCTTACATGTTGATGGACTTTGCATGAGATTTATGTAATGGACAAAGAAATAATTAGAAAAGAAGTACTCAGGTTGAGGCTGGGTGCTGGAGCTCATGGCAGCATTACTGCTTAGCATGCATGAGGCCATGGGTTCAAACTCTATCACCATAAAAAAAGACAAATTTTGTAGAGGTCGGGGAGATAGCTCCGTGGCACAAGTGGCTGCCCAGCAAGTATTCAAACCCCAATCCCGCAAAAGAAGAAGAGGAAGAAGAAGAAGAAGAAAAAGAAGAAGAAGAAGGAGAAGGAGAAGGAGAAGGAGAAGGAGAAGGAGAAGGAGAAGGAGAAGGAGAAGGAGAAGAAGAAGAAGAAGAAGAAGAAGAAGAAGAAGAAGAAGAAGAAGAAGAAGAAGAAGAAGAAGAAGAAGTAGTAGTAGAAGAAGAAGAAGAAGAAGAAGAAAAAGAAAGAAAATTGCCTTCACTTCTATGTGTTCTTAATTATGTAATTACAGAGGAGTTATGTATGTATTAACATAGAAAACCCAAAGTAATTTGAGTCATATAAGATAATTTTTTCTTTATATACGTAGATATTTATTTTCATATCCCAAAAACCTTAGACATATTACTTCTTCCAACAGAATATATTCTCAAAAATGTATGCATATAAAAATGCCTTAACAGGAAAAAGATCTCTACCTTGAAGACTGCGGTTTGAAATATTGTTTCCTCAGGTTTAGAAGATAGCTCAGTGGCATAAGTGTCTGCCTGGCCAGCATAAGATCTCGAATTTGATTCCCAGAACCATAGAAAAAAAAAAAAAAAAGTAGAGCTTCATCTTCTGTGAACAATCACTACTTTTATAGGAGCATTGCACTAGGTGGAATTTGTGAGTTGTGATTTGTTAGATGAATAGAGAATGTCTGAGAATCTGTTTTCAAAGTCCTGTGACATATAATAAATCATACTGACTGATAAAGAAATGTCTAATTATGAGTTAACCATTCTTTGGAAAATATTAGGAAAATGTTGATATTATATAGAACATTTTTAGCAAAAAACATTATCCCTAGGGGGCTTCCATTCAGGATGCTCTTGCTAGACATTCGGCTAAGGGACAGGAAAACAAAAGGGAAGAAAGCTCCTGCAGTGCCCGCTGCCAGCGCTGCCGGGACCATTCTCCTGGATGTGGTCATTATTCATCTCAGTAGCTACGGGGTCACCTTCTAAGTGCAGGTCCAATTCTATGAGTCTTTAGAGGTTTTCATGTTTCTCACAGCATGCTTGAATTTGTGTATTGTAAAATGTTCTAAAAAAATTCTACAATACAATCTGAAAAGAAATAAAAATGTTAATATATGAACTTAGTTTGATAAACTTTCTGAACACAGAACTATTTTTTTTATCTAATGCGTAGGAGCACCTTGGGGTTCCTCTGGAATTGTCCTCATGCCAACACACTGGCATTCATGTTCCATTCCTACAGCCCCCCAAACAATGTCATCCCAAACTGACAGGTACATGAACAGTAGTAACTAGGAGAAGGAGGAATATTAAAAGATTGACAAAGCTTGGCTCTAAATAATAAATATTCATGTGATTACAAACACCTATAAAGCTAAAAATAATCTATCACCATTAATATAAAGAAAGACAAAGAACATGGAGATTTATAACAACTCCATTTCATTGATTTTTCCTAAAATTATCTTTGCTCTATTTCTTTCCAATTAGTCAATGACAGATTTACCTATAAAAGGTATTGGTCCAATATACAGTTTTGCTTTTGACCCTGTGGGACAAGGTCTTGCTGCGCAGTTCAGGCTAGAATCCAACTTACTGTGGAGCCCAGGCTGGCCTCAAGCTTGTGGCGATCCTCCTGCCTAGGCCTCGCGAGGGCTGCAGTGACTGGCAGGCCCACCACACCTGGCTCTCACGTATATCTGACGTTTTTCCAGTTGCATTCTGAAATAAGGCTAGCTGTGTAAATGGCTTCTGTCTGTGCTCCTATTAAATGAGATTTCCCCTTTTCTAATTAACAGCAAGCTAAATTAAAGTGAATAAGGACCTGTTCACTGTACCTGAACAAAATCACAGCATGGTGAGAGGAACTCAAGGTTCTAAAATGTCTACTGAGAGCAAAAACAGGCAGCACAGAGGGACAGCTAACGTGGAATTCTGTCCATAAGTTTAATTGCAGAGAACAAAACTGCTTCCAGCTGTGTCCAGAGTTTTCAACTTTTTCCAGCAATCACTAATAAGCAACTTATAAAGATAGGATAGTATCAATATCTGAATTAAACAATAAAATTTGCTTCCATTACTTTTCAGACAAACATTAGCTAAGTTAACTAGGCATTCATATGCATTTCTTTCGTTGTATCTTTAATGATAAAAGTGCTGCTACATTTTATTCTTACTCATGGTGATTTCTTTTACAAGAGTGCCCTCACTACTTATCAAATATAATACATGATTCCTTTTTAAACTATGGAAAAATAAAAAAAAAAAAAACATGTTAGCATACATTCACAAGGAAGAAAGTAGTAACATTTACTATACAAGAAAAGTACTATGCTGGAATATTCAAATTTTATACATCTGTTATTCATATCTAGTCTCCTACGGGGGTCAGAATCACCTGATTTTCCTCACCATGATATTGATATGTCACGTTTCTCCCCATTTTTTCCATCAGCAATGTGAGGAAACATCGTGTGACTAGATTTGTATGGCCGTTTTCTTCTATCTTTCTGCCATTTCCCTTATTCAATTTGCCTTGACACAATGCACTGGTTTTTATTATGTCACACAGTTGTGTGGCCATTGCAGGAACAATCGAATACACAATAATGACAGATTCATTGAGAAAATTATAAAATGCATTTTATGAAAAACAGCGAGATGTATGAATTAACATAAGGCGTTTAGGCCGTAATGATTGCTAAGCGGACATACAAGGCAACGTGTTTCCAGAGAGTGAAAAGAAGGCTATTTTAATTCAAAATCTTAAGAGAATGTCTTCCTTTCTTGAAATATAAATTGAGACTTGAGTCTCAAGGTTGGGTTTATCATGGAAACAAAGATCTGAGTGGGCAAATTAATCCAAGAAGAAGAGTAACTAATGTATGTTCCCAGTAAGCAGAATGCAATTCCTGTGTCCATTGACAAGGAAGCAAAGCGAGGTGGTACAGGCGTGAGGGCACAGTGGAACAGGGACTCAGAATAAATTTTGAAAATGAGGAGCAGAGGGAGGAGACAGTGTAGCTGAAGAGAGGATGAACTTTGTTCAGAGCTACTCAGAGGTTCAACTGAAACACTGAGCACTCAGTGGAACTTCCAGGATGATATCAAAGACCACAGGGAAGCCTAGCAAACAGAAGAGCTAACCCATGCCCTGACCTGTGGGTTGAGAGAGGCAGGGAGCGATGCAGCCTTGCATCTTGGGACTGTGCGGCCCCAGAATGTGCCCAAGCTGCTGGGGGCAGGAACAGAAAGATACCCTAGAGCCATCCACCCCATCTCACCCAAGAAAGTGAGTGGCAGCGGCAGCAGAACTTGTAAAGTACTGAGTGGAAAGTTAGCACTCCAGCTCCAGAGACAGGTAAGAACTGGGAATGGACAGCCGTGGACTGTGACAGCAGTAACAGAGGACCACAGCATCCCATCCTTCCCCGTACCCCATAACCTGTGAGGAAGGAGTCTCCAGGGAAAGAGGAGCACAGAAGGCTGAGCAAGGACCAGGAGAAGCCAAAGTGCAGAGGTCTGCGAACAGCCCCGGCTCTGCCTGAAAAGAGCACATCGATGGGGAGAGAGACGCTGCCAGAGAAATAGGACGAGGAATGGGAGGCTGCCAAGGACCGCAGAAAGTACTGGCTGAGGACTCCGGCCCCAGGCCTCCATGTCCAGAGGCCAGCGTCAGCCCCGAATCTAGCACAGAGTCGACTGAAGGCTTGGGAGGGCTGTCCAGCCGCTTTGTTCTCTCAGTGGAATTTTATTTTAATTTAATAGAACTTTTTGCTGGTTTGCTTCCTATCCCTAGTCCTCTTCCTTTATTGTCTTTAACCTGTATTTTTGTTTTAAACTATTTGTCTTTTTTTTCTGCTTCCCTCAAATTACCACTCTAGCCTTGATCGTGTTTTCATATGTTTTCAACTCTCTCTAATTTTTTCTGATGAACTTCACTAATCCCTTCCTCATGTCTTCATTTTCTTCTTCTGTCCTCTTCTCTAGTTTCACAAAATTTGTGTGAGCATCCTTCATCCTCAAGCCTGGCTATTTGTTAGTTATCTATGTTCTAGCCACTATTCTAAAATTTTCCCACCACAGGGTAAAAACACATACAAACTCTGAGCTTATTATCAGTTCTGTTAGATAAATATAGATTTTCTTCTATGGTTAAAGGCACTAAATTAAGAGTTTGCACAGTTACCACAGTTTCATTTTCTCTTTCTTTCTTTCTTTCTTTCTTTCTTTCTTTCTTTCTTTCTTTCTTTCTTTCTTTCTTTCTTTCTTTTTCTTTTCTTTTCTTCCTTCCTTCCTTCCTTCCTTCCTTCCTTCCTTTTGTGTATATACTACAAGACCTATAGCCTCCACAGGATCTCACTCTGTAGACTAGACTTGTAGTGATGCTCCTGTTTTCAGCCTCTCAATCGCTGGCATTGCAGGCCCCTGCCACCATGCTCAGTCTCAGTCACTGCCTCATCCTGCCCCAGGGCCATGGCCAGCATAGCATGACAGCGCACCAGGGATGAACTCTGGCCAGTAGCAGTATCTACTACAAAAACTTACAAGGAGCCACAAAGAAAAAGATAAAAACTTTGGAAAGAGAAAATGATGACACGTAGAAGCAAAATACAACCTGACACCTATAGCCCACCCAGAGCAAGTCCAGGGGCATGGAAAGGTTTGGGGAATTAGCTCAGTGGCATAAGTGCCTGTCTCACAAGCACAAGGTCCTAAGTTCAATCACTGGTAGAGTAAAAATAAAAAGAGGGCTGAAAATAAAATAAAAAGAGGTACTGAAAGAGGGCCGGTGAGATGGCTCAGCAGTCTAAAGCCCCTGCTTAGGCAAGCTTAGGCAACTACAGGGACCACAGTTCAATTCCCAGCACCACATGCTGTGCCAGCCCCACTCCCAGGATAGGCTGAGACTACCTTTAAAAAAAAAATGTACTGAAAGATATTATAGACATAAATAAAAATGAACACAATTCCAACAACATCATCAAAAGGAAACCACCAGGCAGGGCAAGCAATTAGAGGAGGAAAGCTGGAAGCCCACAACAGGAAACAATTCAACAAAGATAAGCAAATGCACAGCAGTTATAATCATCAATGTAAATGGTCTCTGCTCATCAATCAAAAGAAACAGACTGGTAGAATAGAATGAGGAAAACAATCCTCATTCTATTCTATTCCGTATTTTGAACACTGAGCAACTACTTTCAGAATAATAACATGTAATGTATTAACTATTTTATTTATTTTATTTTTTGTATTACGGCTGGCTCAGCCTGCCCTGGGGGCGGGGCTTATGCTGCATGTGGCACCAGGGATCAAACCCCGGTCCCTAAGCTTGCCTAAGCTTTGCTGTGCAGGTGTTTTAGACCACTGAACCATCTTGCCAGCCCCTGTATTAACTATCAGTATTATTGTAAAAAAGTAATGAAAATAAGAAACAGGAGCCAGAGATGTACCTCAGTGGCATAGTGCTTGCTTAGCAAGGGCAAGCCTCAGTTCCATTTCAGGTTAAGAAAAAAAGGACAATTTAGCCAAACTATGTATGCGTTTTTTAGGCAAGGACTAAACGTGAAATATATTATGAGTGCAATAATTGCAATTTGACAATTTTATGCCTGTTGTCTTTTGGACACTGTTTTAAGGCGATCATTCCTGACTCTAAATGTCCACCCTAAGTGCACAGCAGGCTCTTCATCAAAATAGAGCAGAAGAGAGAAGATGTTTGAGCTCAGCATTCTCACAAAAGTCAGTTTAGAATCAGAAATTATGATTCTAAAGAGGATTATTAGTGGTAATTGACTTAAGAAACTAACTGTGGGCCAGTAATCAGAACAATGACATCGGAGTTTTCTGTCTACTTGTGTACTCTTGTGTAGGTCACCTTTCCTGAACACTTTGTGGCTTAATGAAGGAAGAGCCTGTTCGACTATTTCCCTTTGGAAGTTTCCTTGTGGGTTGTTTCTTAGGTGAAGAAATAAAGGAAATAGGAGTAAAGGATACCCACATTTAGTACTGCAAATCATATATATATATATATATATATATATATATATATATATTCAACTCTTGAGACAGACTGAATACTGGAAAAATGTTCAATTCAAAAATTGGTTATTGGGTTTGGGAGATAGCTCCGAGGCACAAATACCTGCCTGGCAAGTGCAAGGTCATGATTTTGAACCCCAGTCCCGAAAAAAAAAAAAAAAAAAAAAAAAAATTGGTTATTATCATTCCTGAAATATCTAAGATATTTGATATGGATATGTAGCAAAGCTCACTTGTTTATTGAACAAATATGAATTTTTTCAATTTATTAATATTTTGTTGACAATAAAATTTATATTATGCTAAGCTAAAAAAGAGATGCTGTAATCTGGACATAGCTTATGCATTTCAATTTAGTAAAACTTGAAGTAAATCAATATTTAAATGACTAGAAATGTATGATAATAAGATGCAAAGTTTGCTGTATGGAACATGTAAATTTTGTTTAGTGTAGGGTACGATTATCACCATATAGTGAGATCTGTTTAGTTGCACCTATATTTAAAAAGCTTACTGTATGAAAAAAAGAAAAACAATTGGAAATGAGGAAGCAATAGTCGCACAGAGAATGCCAAGGACCTGAAATGGAATACTAAAACATATTAGCAACCTGTTTCCAAAAGGCCTAATGAGTTTCCATGTGTTGACTGTTGCCCATATGCACCAAATTGGCCAAGCGATTTCCCCAACCTCCCAGCTTCCTCTCCCATGGACTATCTTTGTGAGTTTTAGCCTCTTCACGATTGCTTTTGACATTAAAGAGTAAGGGGAAAGAAAAACAAATAAAGATAAACATATGGATAAGAGCCGAGAAGTTGACGCCTTCCATACCCTCCCAGTGGTGGTTTTCGATCAAAGCGTCAGATACCAAGGCCCAACGATGACTATCTGCCGCCTTTGAGCAAAGAAGTGAAATTCTGAGAAGGGCTTTGTGACGTAGCCGAAAGAGCAATGGCTTGATCACCAGGCGTTCAAGTCCTCCCCCAGGTGTGCCTCTTCTTAGATTTCTGAGGTTAAGAATCTTCATCAGCAAAACAAAGGGATTCGAGCACAGTACGCCTCGCCTCTTCATACATTCCATGATGGCGTGCACAGTGAGTCATGCATTATGTCATAAAATGAATGTGTATCGGCCCTACCGTTTCTGACTTCATCTCTAACCTTTTATTCCTTGTACTTCAGCTGTACTGACCTTGCTCTTCCAGAAACAAGGAGCGCACTCTCCTACAAGAGCATGTAAACCTTAATAAATGCTGCATAGAATATCACCATTATTATTCATCATTATTCACTCTACATTCAGTGGTCTCCTTCTCAAGGAGCCCTTCCTCAACCATGTCCTAAAACCTTCTTATTCTTTCATCTTTTTACTGTGCTCCTGTAAATTGCAAGAGGCCTTGGTTGAAGTTGGTGTGTCCCGTGTCTCTGGGGCAGCGCAGCACAGGCATCTATCTAACAAGACGTCAAACAAGTGGTACAAATCGCGGCACCTGACATTCATTTGACAGAGCCTGGAGTAGTAAAATAATGATCATAATTCTGATCTCACAGCTAAATTTTAAGCAAACTTAGAATTTAAACCCAGATCTATTAATTCATAGAAATCTTGCTATTTAAACTTTCAATATACGTGGACCATCCTTATAAATTATTTCAAGTATCAGCGTTCCTAAGTGTAAGCCTAGAGACAAAAGTTAACATCATGTAACATACACTTCTCTCAGAGTAAAATGGCAGCAATATTTAAATACTTTAAATGAAAGCAAAAGGCAAGGTATTAGTGTACCTCACACTCTCTTTTTCTCAAACAACGACTAGGCGACAGATTCTGCCCTGTATTATAACACGGTCTGTGGTGTTGGTGCTGGTCATGGTCTTCACACCACAGCTTGAACTGAAGGAGGACAGACCTACAGGTGCGCCACATATTTTGTTCTGGGACCTGCTACTGAGGGTGATACCAAAGCAGGTTGGATTATTACTTTCCTATCGATTTCTGGTTAACTCGGTCTGGGTCACAGTCATTGTCCTAATCCCTCCACAGAACCAGCACCTGCTCTAAGAAAGCTGTCGCTGTTATTGAGAAACTGGGAGGAAAAAAAGAAATGAAAACCTGTCATTGTTAATGATTTTTACAAATAGTTTATCTAGCCATTATGTAGTGAAAGTTTTAAATGTTAAACAATTCAAATATCTGCAACTGGTTTTGCTGTGTTAAATGAAGACTACCTGCTATCATCTATTTTTCTCCTGCATGGGAAAAATGACAGGAAATCTTTTAATTGAAAACACAATAAATGGCTAAAAGTACCATCCTAGCAGGATTTCAGAGTGCTTCTTCCCCTTTGAGGCTCTCATTCTTTCAAAAGAAAGCAGGTCTGAACACTCTTCAGAATCCCTGGCTGGGACAGGGAGACAGTATCCTTCTAAAATGTTGAACACCTACATACCAGAGGGATTTTGCATCTGTGACTAAAATTAAGGATTGTGTCGTAGTAAGATTGTCTTGGTTTATCCGGCAGGGTTTCTCAGAGGCAGGTAAGGCCTTAAAAGTGGGAAATGTTTCTGAAAGAATCAGTTCCTTTTAAGCGGAACAGGGGCTTAAGCGGCCCTTGCGCTCACCAGGCAAGCACTTACTCTACCAAACTATCTCCCCAGCCCCAAGAATCAGTTCTTAATGTTTAAACTCCAATTACTGGGATTAAACTTGGAGGAAGAGGCCAAAAGCTTGGAAGGGTGATGGCTTCTAGAAGAGGCTAGTGATTTGGTTTATAGCCAGCTAGAAAATAAGTATTTGATCCGACAAAGTTAAGCAATTCAAGTCTGCCAACAAAACCAAATGAGCAGGAAACTGCTTGCTCTCTAACGCCTCCAGAAGGGAGTCCAGCCTGCAGAGAACTTAATTTTAGTTGGGGGAGACCTGAACCGAGAGTATGTGCCCTACTGAGTTGCAATATAATAAACTCGTGTAGGTTACGCCTTGCAGTTGAAGGTAACTAGTGCCATCAGAGGCAGAGAAATAATGTATCAATGAATAAGGTTGTAACTAGAAGAGGACATTCGATTTTTAACAGAAAAAGCTGCCTCCTTCGCATACTCAGTTACAGAACTTTCTCCAAGAATCATTTATAAGCAGTTGCCTAGAGCACATATCAGCACATAGAAGCACGTGCTTAGTGACAAGGGCTTGGATAGAATACTGCAGTTCAAAATCTTTAAATGGAAAACTAATCAGGCTTAAGATCAACTCGGGATTTAAGGAAACACACGCCACAACATTCTAGGCAAACCTGGATAATTATTAGTATTATTTTTTAAATCAGAAGCCAAGATACAGTTATTTTCAGCATCCAGGAAGACTGGTGAGTCAGCAGTCAGGTGCCTGCATGTCCGTATTCTCTCTTTTCTGAGCTCCGTGCACTTTATTTCTTGAAGGATAAATGTTCTCCTACTATTAGTCTCAGCAATACAAATGCTGCTCTATGATGATTACATTATAGGCTTGCCTATTAAGAATTTGTGTAAACCTTTTTTGTTCAAAATGGTTCTTGTACTAATGGGTATAAAGGATTCACTTTGTTCACTACCATTACGTAAATTAGAAATTTACGCAATGGAAAATTCCAACTTTTTCCTAATATTCTGAATATCAATGATTTTTCCATTATATTTTAAAAGTTTTGAATAGTTTTATGACAGTAATTATCTCTCACTGTCATAATCTCATTTACTGTCAAACGAAGATTTTGTTTTATTTCTTTACCTGTTAAATGAGAGAATATCAGTATGTGTCATACACTTACCAATAACACTTCATATGGTAATATACGAGGTATGCACAACACTTGAGAGTTTTAAAATCATAAATTTTCACTTTTACTAGTGTTATTTTTGTTAATTATGCTTACCCTCTTACTGATGTCATTGTTTTTCTAGAAAGACACTTTCAAAAGGCTGTCCAACTGTGTGGCATGTTACAATGGATTGCTCATCTAATTTTTCCATGAATGAGAAAAGTTCTCCACCCGGGGCTCAAGCTAGATATTGATATTGGAAAATATATTTTAAGACACATTTCATTGCATTCCAAGTCTGCAGGATCTGGCATCTTCAGACGAAAATTTTTGCTATAGTTCATTTAGTCTCAGTCATGGTACTGCAACAAGTAATACACTCTGAATCTCTGTATCTTAAAAAAAGACTTAAAATGCCAGGTATGGTGGCACATGCCTGTAATCCCAGCACTCGGGAGGCTGAGGCAGAAGGATCAGTGTGAGTTTGAGACCACCCTGGGCTACAAAAGTGAGGTTAAGGCCAGCCTGAACTGCATAGCGAGAGCCTGTCTCAAAAAGGCAAAAAAAAAAAAAAAAAAAAAAAAAGACTTAAAACATACCTGTATATTTATCTTCCTTTTGTAAGTTGGCTACGAATCCATAGCTTCTTCTGCAATGATGGAAATTTCTACCACCAGGGAAGATCTGTTCTCATGATTACTGCATAAGTGAGGAACATAGAAAAATAGGTATCTTCTCTCACATTTTGTGGGTGGGGAAAACAGAACAAACCTCATGGTAGAGAAGACAAAGAGAAATAATTTCTCACATTTAAGCCATAAAACCGGAAATATTAGTGTTGATTATTAGGCCCTATGTCCCTTTTTATGTATTTGGAACAGGGTCTCACTATGCAGTTTGGACTTCTACTGATCCTCTTGTTTTCAGCCTCCCCAACATTGTGATTACAGGTGTGCACCACCATGTGCGGACTTGGTGGATGGCTCAGAGCTTCTGAGCAGGTCATCCATGCCATGTGGTGCTGGGGATTAAACCCATGTCCCTTCTCTTGTCTAAGCAGGCGCTTAGTCCTCCAAGCTATCTTGCCAGCCCTTGAATATCTTACTTCATCTCAGCAAATATACCCCAGCTCTAACAATGGTGAGCACTACTAAAATTATTTGCTATTGGACTGCAGATAAAAAATACATATTGGAAATGCTTGCAAAAAATATCTTTATGGAACACCAACATTTGTATGTATGTATGTATGTATGTATTTATTTATTTATGTATTGTATTGTATTTTAAGGTATTCAGGGTCTATTGTGTTACAGGGTATTGGGGGTCTCAATACTAGAATGAACTCATAGTGATCCATCTGTTTATAGCCTCCAAAAGCTGGAATTATAGGCAGTGCTACAATGCCCAGTCTCAACTGAAGTCTCAGAGTGCCCCAGGAGGGGGGCTGGCACAGCAGTCCGGGGGATGGAATCACCGGCCACTGCCTGCTTGCAGGTGATTTAATCTGCTGAGCTTTTTGACTGACCCTTACATTGTTTTTAAAAGTATATCAAATCTATAATAATATATCATTAGAATATTTTGTTGTATTATTTGAAGTATGGGCTTTTAATTTTTCGATTTACTGCATGCATATAAAAATATCAAAGTGTGCTAAAATAAATTTTCTATGTCTCTTTAAAAATCATTGCACTTCATTATCTAAACCAATAATATAATTTTTGCTGAACTCATAAATTTTAATGATCTAAAAATCAACACTTAAAATTGTACATCCTCTCACACTCACAGAGCACTCTCCTATCTAGATATCAGAATCCCTCGTGAATGGGACAATTAGAGGTGCATCACCGCTGAGGAAATAGAGCCTAAAATTTTAATTTCACTATTTCAGAGGCAGAAATGAAAGCATTTACTGAGCTTCCTTATGATTTCTCTAGTTAAGCAAGGATCTAGAAGTCCTAGGATGGAGCTTCAACATAAATTTATATTTCATTATTTCAGTGTGTCTTTCAAGTGTCAAGTTCTTATTAACTACTAAAGCATTATGAGTACTAGTTACACTCATACTAAGTAACAAAAGTTTGGTTTCCTGTTCTTGGGTTTTTAGATTTTGTGAAATACTTCAAAATTTAACTGTATCTTTTTTAGAGAAAGTGGCATCAACTAGACCTAGTGTTCGTTTATCTACCTACCATGCCTAGAAGTTATAGAATAATAGTCAGTTCATAAATGGATTTTTCATGATCAAAATTTGCAGGTTCTTCATGAAGATCATTTAAAATTTTATTGAATTGGGTATAGCTCAATAGTAGAATAATTGTCCTCGACATAAGAGAACCTGCACTATGACATCCTATAACTCAGCGTTGTCTCAAAACTTCTGATAGAAGAGATTAAGGGGCTACTGAGCAAAGGGATCAACAATGTATAGTGTGCCTAAGGAGAGTCACCCAGAGAGGAAACATTCTCTCAGGCTTTCACAGAGAGCAAACTGGCCAAGCAATGGCCATGACTCATCCAGATGACTGACACTAACAAAAGTTCTACAAAATGCTGTACATGGTTTCAAAGTAAATCCTGAGAGGATTTGACTGACCTTTTTCAATACAAAAGTTACATGTTTTGTTATATAGGTCTTCCTTTACCTTAGTCTTAACTATCCAGCAGAAAATTCTAACCATGAGATGCAAAAAGTAAAGCCATATTAATAGGCTGAGCTGTAAAAGGTTCAATTCAACAGCTTTCAGCATGGCCAGTTCTGCTGATAACCCACTACTATTATGGACTGCTGGACTATATATACAGCTACTTTTTCTTGTTCAGTGAGAAGAAGGATTTGTACTAACAGTGTTTAGGAAAGATACCATGTCTGCATCTTGTATTTTTAACAACTACTATGAAGACAACAATATGCAATGTATTAATTATTGTAACTGTTCTACTAACCTGTTTTGAGACTCTCTCGTTGTTCTTTCTCATTAAAATTAATAAAATTTTTAAAATAGAATAATTGTCTTAGAATATGTGAGGCTCTATGATGGAACCACAGAATTGAATAAAATTTCAAATAAAATAAAAAGTTGTTATCAGTAGACCTAACTCCTCTGACTCCTCCTACTAGTTACTAAAGTGACATGTAATAAAAATGCTGAGCTAATATTCTCTTCAATGGAGAGGACAAATTGGGAAAGATGGATGATTTTTTTTTCTATCAAAGTAAACCAACATTATTTTGTGGCAGTATAAATCTGCTTTTGTAAAAGTTCCCTACTATCTTACTAATATGTGTTTTATTTGACTATGTCATTAAGCATCAAAATCATAATGAAAGATTTCAAGGTAGGAATAATGTGTGGACTCATTTGAAAGTCTACTTTTTCAGCCATCTCCTAACTCCAAACCTCAGTGTGACTCCAAGGGGTTTTAGCATTCCAACGGTAGTTTTGCATTTCTTTTCTTGATTTCAGATTAAAGGTTGTTCCACTGTGTCATTAATATACTCCACGATCTCCACAATTTTTCTGAAACAGATACTGCTCTGTTGAAAGATCCTGTAGGTACGATTGTGCTCTCAGACCACACTATAGCTTTGAAATTTCTACTCAGGTTAGTGTCAACCCCAGATTTGACATTTAGGCAGCTGCTACATCTTTATTGTATCATGTACAAAATAATGATGATGAATATTCCCTCCCCGGGTTTCTTTCTCCAGGTTCTGAAGGATAAATGATCTGTTGTGGGGAGACTAACAAAGACTGCACATACTGGTCACTGTCATCTTAATTCCCTTTCATTATTACTTGACAAATTATGATGAAAAATATAAGTTGAACTCCTCGACTTTGACAACATAATTGTTCTTATTGTTTTTCACTTCTATGTGATATAAGTCAAATGATATGAGATGAAATTATATTTTGCCTCTATGCCTAATATAGATTGGCTATTATCACATATATACCATATTTTTATAAAATACAAAGTTTTTTTTTGTTGTTGTTGTTAAAAAGTAACATGTTTCTTCTGGGTAAATTAATTGATTTTAAGGTCCCTTATTTTTTTCTCAGGGCTGCAGTTTAATGTTTAAATCAAATTTCTAAACTAAGGTGTGCTTTAAATGCCCTTGCTGTCCTTACCCCTCAGCTTTCATCTACCTATGATCCCAATTACAATCCAAGAACATAATTCCAGTCTTATATTTCCTTTTTGAGTAACAAAAATATGAGTATAATCTCAATGCATGTAAATGGATAAACTAAAATCAACACAATATGATTTATACTGGGAAACTCACAAGTATCCTACAGTATCAGATATACAGAGCTATCAAGAACTGGTTCAAAAAGCTTTCTTTTTTTGAGACTGGGTCTGTCTATGCTGCTCAGGCTGGTCTCAAATTCCCAGGCTCAAGCAACACTCTTCTGGCTCAACCTCCTGAACAGCTAAAGACCCGTATGACCAAACCAAACCAACACTTTCCATTCGATAGGCCCTATTATTTTAAGGGAGCCCCCTCCCCCCCGCTTTCTTATGAAGGTCAGTTCTACTGTTCCTTCCTTGACAGACCTCCAAAACGTTTCCTGAGACAACAATGTATATGTTCAACTTTGGAGAGTTTTATTTTAATAAATACAGGTACTCAAAGAAAACTTTGCTAAGTTCGTAACAAAGAATGAAAACAAGCCTTATAAAATATTTTTAAGATGATTATTTCTTCTCCCAAAATTGTTCCTATTATTTTAATACAGACTCTATAAATATTATATTTTTATGACATCGAGTATGCAGTTTATACACTCTTTAGTAGAAATTTTATATATGTATTTGGGGTGCAAGGGATCAAAAGAGGTCCTTACATATGCTCTATCACTGAGCTATACCTCCAGTTTCAGGAATTTCATTTATGAAAACATGAAAGAGTTCAGGGGACTGGGGAGATGGCTTGGCAGCCTAAGGGCCTGCCTAGCAAGTGAAAGACCTAGGTTCTATCCCCAGGACCACATGCCATGCCAGCCCCAGAACCCTAGTCATGGGGTGCACACCTGTAATGCCAGCACTGCAGAGGCTTGGGCAGCAGGATCACTACAAGGCTGAGCTATGTAGTAAGACCCAGTGCCAGATGAATACAAGATTAAAAAAAAAAAAAAAAAAAAAAAAAAAGTTTAGGTTCTGACTATTTCTCTTGTGGAGATTCTTCCTCAGTGATTTACTGCTTCAGTAGTTTTGAAATAACTTCAAAACCATCTGAGTACCTTTTAATGGTCCTTCGGTTCTGTACCCAGAGTCTCTTCTTCATTAGATCTTGGAAGGAAACTGGACATCTTTATTTTCAAAAATGTCATGGTGTATGTATTGTTGTCCCCCGAAAGCCTCATGCAGTCGTGTGGTGAGGTTCTAGAGTTTGTGTTTAATTCATGGTTCCAGGAGGGGATTATGGGTCTGCAGACTGCAGGGATTATGGATGTGAGTGCGACACCCAGCCCGTGGCAGAGAGCCTGGAGGCAGGCAATAGGAGGAAGGAGCGAGGCTGGCCTCTGCCCCTGCTGCTGCCGCTCCTCCCTTTGCTTTTGCTCTTTGCTCTTTCCACAGCCATGAGCTGCTGGCCTCGGCCATGTGCTGCTCTGCCTTGGAGCCAGCTGAAAGTATAGATCAAAACTGCCACAAACTATGAGCTAAATAAAGCTTTCCTTCCTTCATTTTGAGTGTAGGGCATTTTGTCCCAGCAAGGAGCATAGAGGAACTGAGACGCATGGTGAATTGGGAATGTGCAAAGGTGTGCTACGGGGGAGGAGGGGCTGCAGTTGACTGTTGGTATGGAACGAGCACTGTCATCTATTGCATATCTGACAGAATTTCACTGAACTTGTCATCTCAGGGGTTATGGCCAAGCTTCCACAGTGAAGTCAACTATAAAAGAGAATTCTCTGACAAGTTAGCTAGAATTTAGGGATCGGCTCTGTGATAACACCAAACCGCTCCATTCTTCACATACTACAAGGGTTGAACATCATAAAATTTCAGCTCATTTCAGCTAGTTTTTATCCCAAGCTACATATGAAATAGAATATGTACAGGTAATTTGCTCTAGGCTTTTGTAAACTTTGATCAAGTATTCGGATGCTTCAATCAAACCTGTACTCTATAAGTATCATTCATTATAGTCATATTATTTCCAGACCTGAGTGGTTACTTCATGTGGCAGTTTACTAGAATCTGCCCAATTGCAGAGGTAACAAACAACTTTTTTTTTCATGATAAAATGTAAGAAAAAAGTAAACATTTTACTATACATCTTGAAATCAGTCTAGTATTATTGAAGCCATGATTCTTATTTTGAAAAATAGAAGAATAAGAAAGCCATGTTTATGTCAATTTAGGTCAACAGGTATTTATGGCATTATTAATACCTTTGATGTCTCTTCAAAACAAAAGCAATTTAGACAGATGTCTAAATGGTGAAATTCATGAGTTACCCATAGTTACTATGCACGATTTATGAACGTGAACTAATAGGTAAGCCACAGTTTAGCACTGTAGAAAAACTGAGCACAACTAAAACAAAACTTCGCTAAGAGATTGTTTTCCAAATTGTCTGACTCATAGAAAATCATTGCAGTAGTGTGGCTGAAAGAGTAATCCATTTTCAAATGAGTAATTAAGATTTGCATTATTAATGTCTAGGGTATCCTGCATAGTTAGGCATAAATATGTATTTAAAAGGAAAAATCTCATTAAATAAAATTCCTGGCTCAGAAAAAATTAGCACTGCGAGAGATTCACATAATAAAATTATCCCTGAATAGGAATACTCAGGTATATTTTTATACATCTACTTCTAGTACCTAAGATTATTTAATTTAGTTAATGCACTTTTAAATTTTTTTATTACTTTTAATAAGAAATAAGAATATGTCAATTTCAAAACACATTAGTAGTACATTCACAATAATTGATACAATTCATATTGTCCTCGTAGTAGTTATACAGAGTACATGGTGTACATATGATAAATTTTTCTAATTGATATTGATAAAGAAAAAAATTCTTCTCTTTGAACTAAAAAGGAAGTGATTTTATACATAGTCCAATGTTCCATAATTGCAATAAGTTACTGGTGAAACTGGCAATGTTGGAAGCTGTGGTTTAAGCCTTTTATATCTCAGCATACTGATCTAGCTTTACGTTTTATGCCTCATAGTTAAACTTTTTGCTGGGTAGTTAAGGGCAAGTTAAAGCAAGATCTATGTAACAAAACATGTAACTTTTGTGCCAAATCTCCTCAGGATTAACTTTGAAACCATGTACAGTGCTTTGTACAACTGTTGACAGTGTCAGCCATCTGGATGAGCCACAGCCATTGTATGACCAGTTTGCTCACTGTGAAAGACTGAGAGAATGTTTCTTCTCTACGTGACTCTCCTTAGGCACACTATACTTCATTTATCACTTTCCTCTGTGGTCCCATAATCTCCTTGAACAGAAAATTTGGGAAACTACTGAGTTATAGGATGTTACAGCACAGGTTCTCTTATGTGCTGAGTCCTCAGGGCTAGGGCAATCGTTGCGGCCCTTGTTTTTCTCTAATTTTTTGTCTGTAAACTTACATTCTTAACCCGCCAGAAGAGAAACTTCATGATACTATTACTCTATAACATAGGTACCTGAGCTTAACATCACTGTCTTTCTGAATATCAAACATCTTAGACTTGGAATTGGCATTTTCTATCAATCCTTGATATTTTAATGAACCTCTATAGAATGTGATAAAAGCAGTTACACATTTTTATACAGACATTTAGAAATCCAAGGATGTACAAAATTGTACATTTAAAGTCTCCTGTCTTTTTAACAAATCTTATTTTAAACCAGAGATTTTTGGATTTCTAATTTTTATGTAAGCATTTGGCTTCACATTTTTATTATTATGCTTCTTTTAAAATGCTTCTAAATATCTATTTGTTGTACTAGAAGAAACAAAAGCATGAAGAAATACGTCATGAACTTTCCAGTTGGAAGAACAATGGTGTCCCACTACTAGGCTAAGACTAGCAAAAAATGTCATTTTAGCTACCTTGGGGTTCCATTGGAAATGAGCTCTGCTCTGCACAGTCTGTATGTGTGAGTGCTCTGGTGCTGTGTATTACAGACCTGGTTAGCTGCTGGATAATACATGTCTACTCAGAAGTAGACTCAAAGACTCTTTAGGCAGCCATTATCTATCAAGGAGAATTAATTGCTGTCGGGAATTCCTTAAGTCTGTAGCCAAATGTATGCTACCTTGTTTACTCACTAAGAAACATTTCTTTATCCCTACCAATGAGAACCTGCAATTGAGCCAATATGCCAAAAGTTGGGGATGGTAATAGCATCTAACATCTGTAATATTCACTAATATTAATTGAGCCATTGTCATTTACTAAACACTATGCTAAAAGCTTTCTCTGGATTACTTAACCTAATTTAATCTACACCGTTTATTACTCTTTTTGTTCCTACAGTTCATATAAGCAAATGGCAGCTAAATGCACCTTGCTTTATTTTCCTAGGTAAACCTCACTGTGGACAGTAAAGTAGACGCACTTGGTGTTGCACAAAAAGCAGAGTGCCTCAGTGCATTGTTACTTCTGATGTGGCATAAACAGAGCATGTAGGTAGGATGTGATTCAAGCATGTCAGAAGTAGCACTCAGAGGAGGGTGCGTGAAGAGTTAAGAAGTCTGGGAAAAGAGCAAGATAAATAGGTATCGGGAGGGAACACAGCACAGCCCAATATTTCCATGGTAAGATTTACAGAGGAGAAAGCCAGGCAGACGAAAACCACAAACCGGAAGAAGGTGGGCTAGACACACGCTTCAGGTTTACAGGCAGAATTACTTAACTTATATGGACAAATGCAACCAAGAATAATTGAATATTAATAAGCTTTATCCAAGACGAATTTTTGGTGCAGCAGTAAAGAGTACATATATGATTATTTTGTATTAGGAAGCAAAAATTACCTTTGTGTGTGTGTGTGTGTGTGTGTGTGTGTGTGTGTGTGTGTGTGTGCTAGAGATTGAACTCAGGACCTTGAGCTTTCCAGCCAGATACTTATGCTACTGAGCTATATCTCCAGCCCAAAATTACCCTATTTGATATGACATCGTTCATCAGTTTCCTTAAGTTACAAGATAGAAAACATGCAATCAGTTTCAAAATTTATGTAAATATGTATATAAAAGATTATATATGTTCTTTTTTATGGCCAGCTCAGCTTGCCCTGGGGAGTCAGGCTGGCACAGCACGTGGTGCCAGGAATGGAACCGCACTCCCTGCAGTTGTTTAAGCTTGCCTAAACAGGCACTTTAGACCATTGAGCCATCTCACTGGCCTTATATACGTTCTTACATTAAGTAAAATTTGGAAAATTATCTCAGAGTATTTTGAGAAGCTAAAGCAATAAAAGGTCATAATGCTGTAAAAATATGAGATTTTATGAGTCTTATTTTTATATTTGAGTCACATTTTCCTGTCAGCAAATTATGTGTGTGTGTGTATGTGTGTGTGTGTGTTTATGTGTGTAGTGTTTTCAACAGAGGTAAGCTTTTATAATGGATAAATTCTGAGAATATAGCTTTGACAAATATAAGCATTGTCATTAAATGAATAGTTATGTTTCCAGATAATTATTATTTTAAGACTCAAACTAATTAATATTTTTTAAAATGGTCTATTTTAGAAGGCATGTTTCAGTTTAAGTGAAGAGTGACAGTAATATGTTTCCAATGTAGAATAGTGAAAAAAAAATAGTTACAACTATAACAATAATTTCCCAAGGTAAGATAAAAACTGAAATATAAAAATAATTTCCTTAACTATAAACACATGTTTAAATTAAATCAACTAAGAGGCTAAAGCTAATTGTCTTCCTGTAATTGAGGAAACTTAATTTTAATACAATCACATGTAACAAAGAAAAATAGATGAATTCCAAGTTGCATCACAAAATAGTCTGCTCTAGCTTGTATTTATTTATGTCATATAAACCACCAGATCTGTAAATAGCTTTGTCTTGCAGGAATAATGTATGTCTTTTATTAAAAAGATATAGAAGTGAAACATTTCATGATTTGTTTTATCACTGACACTATGAACTTAAGATTTATAAATCCAGAGAATATAAGCTGCAGAGGGAACAGACAGCAATGTATTTGGAGAAAATGAGCCTCAGTGAGAAAACAGTCCAGGATGGTATCTTCCTATTGTTCTCAGATTTCTTGGTCAGAGCCCAGAAATAATTTCCATTTGTAATTTATAAGGCTAAGTCTAATTTACAATGTCATCATGACACTAAATCAGAGCTCAATCATTACTTTTAAAAATATACCTGTAAACTGTTATGGAGAAACTTTGTTCTTCAATAAATGTATCACTGAATGTTAGCAGGTATTTTCTTGGCTATACTTTTTGAAGGTATCTGAAGGTATTGATTGTGAAAATTTTTATTTAAAATAACGGCTAAAATCACAGTCAATACCTTTTTATTACTCATATTTCTTGAGTTTACGGTGTCTATTATGTACTGACTGGCACATGCAAAATCAATTTATAAGTTATACACTTAATGGAATTTGAGCAGGATGTAAACAGCTGTACTTTCATTTTTCAAAGCTGTTTTCTAACCTGAGAGTAATAAATTTTTTTTATGTATCATCTTCGAAAACATTTTAACATATGCTATTTTTCTTATGTTTTACTGTTATTCAAGAGTTGAAGTACATGCACAAGAGGTATAACTTCAGATTCAGAAGTTCATTAACACAAGTGCACAATTTAGAAATGAATGATATATAACCCAATCTGTAGCTGTAATAAAAGATACCTTTATTCAGGGATTGGTACATGATGGAAGGGACACACAGCTAAGCCAATGAACAGACGAAAAGGTGCAGGCAAAGTCTGGCAGAACTGTTCAAAACAGGGTTACTAACTAGTATCAATTTTTTATGGAAAAAGAATTTGAACTTGCATACAAAAATTCCAGAATTATAGTTCACTATATCAAGAAAGAAACTTTTAGTAGGATACAAGAATTCTGGGGGAAGAATTTTTAAAAATTAATGCAAGTTGCTTTAGTAAAAATTGCAAAAGACGAGCTCATTGTCTTATGTGAATATGATTCCTTATAACAAGAATTTTCCTATTTTAACCATTTTATTTCTAGAAAATAAATTTACATAAAAAGACAATAATAGATGGATGATTGATTAATGGCAAACAAGGAAATCTAAAAGAGAAGGTATTTCCAAAGCACAATATATCCAACCAAAGAAACTCCTAAATGACTTTGTCCCTCTGAAATATTACTGTATTGCATATGAATTTTGAAATTGTAATTGAATTTTTCTGATTTGATACTCTATTTCTTAGACTTGCTGCTGATTTTCCATAAGGCTTTCACTTGCCTTGGTCATAAATCAACACTTCATGAGGAAAAAAATAATTACAAAATACTTCAACATAAAGCCTCAGCTACACATCTTAAATTTTCTAAGCTTTTTGTATTTCAGTTCCTGCCACACAATTCTATTAGTTTAAGCAAGTTGCCAAGTTTTTAATATACCTTTTTTCATACATGAAATGGAAAAATATTTACAATAATCATTCATTGGTTTTAGGAACTTCAAAAAATGTGCGAAGTTTTATCATTGTAGAATCTAGCATGTTCTTTCCAAAATCCTCAGGGATTCCTTCTGTATGCAATGTACAACTTTATGTGAGGTGATACAGACAGAAACATATAAAAAGGCAGACAATATTTCTTTGATGCATTCTAGTAGATATAATAAAAGTAAATATTGCCTTCTTTTATTAATGATTTTTTTTCTTTTAGTTTTGGGTAACATATCACTTTTTCTGAGAACTTCCCTCCCCTCTCTCTCCTCAGCACTTATGCTAAGGTGCCCCTCTACTATGAAGAGCTAATGAGGTGAGACGTCTCCAGAATCCATACTGCAGTTTAATTTCCATTGCAGCAGTGGAAGAGGTGGGGTCTTTAGAAGGCGATTTAGGCGTGAAGGAGAGGGGGCATGGTTAGGCAGCTTCAGGGAAAGATCTGGGTCCTTCTGCTTTTCAAGTCTTTTCCTCCATGAACAGACAGCAAAGGGCCGCCATCCTGGAGTAGCTCCTGGGACTTTTCGCACACTGGAACTGTAAGGGAAAGTTTCTCCTGTCTATAGATCACTTGCTGTGTGACAGTTTCTTGTAGCAGCAAGAACACACCAACACATCCGTCAACGTGGTCTCTGTACAGCTTGTTCTAACACTTCACAGAGCTTGGGGGAAAAATTGGCATGTGACTTTTCCAGTA
The DNA here is from genome assembly GCA_004027025.1 of Myocastor coypus. Taxonomy (NCBI): domain Eukaryota; kingdom Metazoa; phylum Chordata; class Mammalia; order Rodentia; family Myocastoridae; genus Myocastor; species Myocastor coypus. Next base: position 8,335 of record PVJA010011063.1, on the reverse strand, counting down.
CAAATCTACTCTGAATAATGCAGACTTCATCTTTTTTCTGCCACTACATCCAGTCTTTTGCACTAAACAGTTCTTTGAACTAAATCATGGCTGACATAGTGCTGGCCTAACATCTGCCACTACACCATCAATATTGAGGAGGTTGGTGTCCCATTAAAGAAGAAAACACCATGACAAGCTACCTGAAAATAGTGTATTTCTACTTTTAAAAATGACTGTCAGTTACATAGACTATGCTGAAAAAGATGAAACCTTATGACAGAAGAATTGCTGTTTGACTTGCTTGTTACCTTATTAAAAAATAAGTGACATAGACAATCAATAGAAAAGATAGAAAAAAGAACCAATGCAAAGAAAGGATTGGCTTTTCTTATTAAGATAACCTGTATTTTCCTGAGTACAGACTAAACTGATCTAAAATACATATATGCATAGATATATAGATAGGTAGAATGTATATTTTAACATACTATGTACCTGAATAGAAGATATAATATATGTCTCACTATGAATTGAATGACCTTATGTTTAAATATATGTCTTGAATTGCTATGGCTTTTATTTAGGAAAAGTTGTTTCCTCATTGTAAATTTTAAGGCAGACTCAATTAGGATCCAAAATCAACAATGCAACCAAGTTTGTTACATTAATCACCATGGTCAGAATCCCATTTTAGTCTGAGGCCAAACTTCCTCACATTTGGTTGGCACAGCCTGTGGCCTGTGGGCTACAAGAACTGAAGCATCTCACATCAAGCACTCTAGTCAGTAATCTAGAGTATAGAAAGGTGAATAGTCTTATTACAGAAGTAACATAAATATATCCTAATAAACCCAATCTCTTGCCTTAAATCAGTCTCCCTTTGCTGCTCCTTCTACACAGAGAAATAGAGTCAAACATCCATATCAAAACTTAGATAAGAAAATAAAAACAAAACCAAATTTAAAAAAAAAAACTCGGAAGGGAAAAATACACTGCATTTCAATAGCATTTTGAAGATAAAGAAAAGATAAAATATGGAAATTAACTATGTGTGATTACAAAAGTCTTGGAAAGGTGCCTGATCTTACTAATTATGTGTTTATGCAAATTCTGTTTTTGTATGTGACTGAATACCTCATTTGCTGGTCAAGTAATTTTGGTGTCCAAAGGCTGAAATAGGCATCTCTGCTTCACGTTTTTTCAGGGCCCAGTAGGTAAGGTAACTGAGCATGAGTAGAATTAGTCTCATAATTGAGTCCATTTTGCCAAGCAAAGAGATTTTGTACAACAAATGAGAAAACTCTTTTTGTGTGAAATCTCATTTTAAACATTTGAACATACAGGAATACACACTGGACAATATCAATGTTTAGTTTGAAACTTCTATTATTAATGTCCCATTTCTAAAAGTGTGGGCCTCGAGGAACTAAAGTGCCTGCTGCGGCAGGCGCAGGGATCAGGGTTCGGTCCCTGGTGTGGCTTGCCATGCCAGCCGTGCCCCCGGGGTGCACTGTCCATAGTGGTGGGAGCCTGTAAAGCAGAATTTGGGAGGCTGAAAACAAGAGGAACACTAGGAGTCAGGTCTGTGTAGTGAGGCATTGTACGTTCTATGCTGAATATATTAAAAAAAAAAAAAAAAAAAGACTTTGTGAAGGAGGAACATTTTGTTTTTATTTGTTCCTCCTCTAAAGCATTCTCCCGGCAATTTTAGAGTTGGCTCCAAAGGTCTTGGTGGCTGAATGTGAACATTTACCCACTAAACCAATTCTCTTCCTGTTGTTTACAAAGCAGGGGAACAGCTTTCTGTGGATGAATGGCACACTAGAAAGCTAACTCAAAAAAATGTATTAAGAAGGGCTTGTGAGATAGCTCAGCAGACTAAGCACCTGCTTAGGCAAGTACAGGGCGAGGGTTTGATCCCCTGCACCACATGAAGCACCGGTCCCTCTCCTGAGCATGCTGAACCGGCCACTGAGAACGGGAGTGTTGGCATATACCCGTAACCCCAGCCCTGGGGAGGCTGAAACCAGGAGGATCACCATGAGTCTGAGCTGCGTAGGGAGATTCTATACCAAATACATTAACATTTTTCTCTATATAGTATGTATCCAGTGGTACTTTTATTAACATCTATCAGAAAACTGCTAAAATATATTTCATGGAAAGTCATTTATCTCAGCTGAAATGAGTGCGCACTCTGAAAGGAGAGCATGTATGTACTGATGGTTAACAGACTCATTGATAATCTGCCCACTATCAGGCAGGCCCTTCTGCCCTCCTGCCTGGCCTCTCTTGCCACATGCTGACATCTGCCAGTTCGGCAGCACACATGGTGTTCATGAAGTCTAAGTTTAACCCCCTCCATCCTCTGGGAATAGACTGAGCAGAATGTTCCCTGACACTCAGAAATTTCAGGCTCTCATTTAGCCTCGTAGGCATTCACTAAGTAGCACGGCTTACTTCTGCCCACTTATTCTTACTTAGCGTAGGTTTATTTTCATGCAGGCAGGAATAGTTTATTTTATTTTATTTTACTTTACTGTGAGTGACCTGAGTCATCCCAAAGCTGACTACCTCCTGGCCATGCTGCAGCTCAGTCGGGTCAGCCTTGTCAGGGGCTTATCAGAGTTGCGTGTTTATCACAAACGTACTGAACATACACACAGGGACACATGAAGGCAGATGTAGATTCTCTGAAATTGATTATTCACGTATAACTTAAGCACCGATCACTAGGGAAATCGAAAACATTTTAAAACTCTCAATTAAGTTGCCAAAAATGACAATTCCATGACCGTGAGTACCAGGAGCAGCGTTTCCGTCTCTCTCTCCCTCCTTCACCCCATGTACCACCCCATGTGTCCATTTTTCTTTGTATTGCCTCAAACAGTCTGAAATGTTCCTATATATAAAGACAGACAGACAGATAAATATAAATGTTATCTCTCTGTAATCTACCTAGCGTATCTATCCATCTATCTACCTACTTACCTACCTACCTACCTGTCTATCTGATCATCTATCTATTTGTGTTTACCTACTTGTTTTAACTTCTGGTTATCATTTTCAAGTTGTAATTCTTTGTAAAGCAATCACTACTGAATGTTTTCTGTACTTATCGATTAAATATTTTTCATAAAGAATAAGTGTTTTAGAGTTAAATTTATTTGCTCAGACTTCTTTGCAGAACATATCATATAGTACCTCGGAAGAATGAGGACATTGTACATTATCTGAACGTAGAAAATATATATACAAATTCCATTATTTTTTGCTTATTCTCAGGACAGGAATATTGCTTCCTAATATGAATGATTATCTATTAATAATCACATATCATGAGTACCATTATTGTATGCCGAAGCACATTCTAATAAACAGCAACCTTCGCATTGATAAAAATATGTAAATAACATGCCAGTCTGACGATCCTAAAAATAAAATGCTGCATCATCTCTTTTTCTCCCAGCCTGGATCTTACTGGAAGAATCATTTCGACTTGTTCATTTCCCCGTAATTTCCAAATCTCAAGAGCAGCGGATGCCCGCTGTTAGGGTCAGTGAAAGTAGGTTCATTGCCTGTTGCAGTCTAACATTTGTAGTTGGCGCTGCCTTTCTTGCCAGCCGTTCTGGCGGTTTTCCCACCCCAACAACAGTCCTCTCCTGCTTGTCCTTTCTCCCCAATTCAGGGTCGAATTTGCCTGATAGTTTGTCTTACTTTGGTTTTCTCTAATAGAGTGAGAACATTCTTAATTTTCCTCACAGAGCTCTCGCTGTTCCAGACCTACATGGACTGTGCACATGACGTAGCGCGGTGAGCCACAGCGGCCTCCTTGGACTGAGGCTTTATTGACTAGCAGCGAGAAGCGGCACAGAACACTCAAGCTCTCCATCTCCTAATTCTCTCATTTTCAAGATAGTACGGTGGTTATAAAATTAAATAACTGTAAGCACCTGTCTACCTTACTGTTATAGGTGTTTTATGTTTATTTTTTAAAAAGCATTATTTTTTATGTTTACTAAATACAATGTATAGTGTAGGGTCTACAGGGCTTACAGGGCCTCATTACGTAGATCAGACTCATAGTGATCCTCTTGCCATTAGCCTCCCAAGGGCTGGGATCACAGGGATGCACCACCATGTCCAGTCTCAATCACCCTGTTAGAATTCCCCAGGGGTGGGGCCAGCAGGATACACCAGGGATGGAACCCAGGTCCCTGTGCCTGTCTAAATAAGCACTTCGTTCTGCTGAGCTATCTGCCTGGCCCTAGGTGTTCCTTTTAAAATAACACAACAACAATGAAAGTTAGATCTTTTCTCCAACTCTTGATATCCTCTGGCCTAGGCTGTTGCACCTTCTCCAGGTTTAGCTCAGTAGCCAAACTCCTCATGAGCATCTATTTCACTCTCTGCTTGAAACTTACAACGTGCCTTTTTATCATGGAAGCGTACAATAAAGCTAATCAAGCTGGTCTCAAATTCTGGCTCCTGCCTCTCTTTCCAGGTTCATCTCATCTCAGCATCCATGTGCGTTGGCAGTTTGTCAGGTCTTGGAACAAGCTAAGCTAATTCGCACTACAGAGCCTCAGCAGAAAGTGACACTGGCTCTTGTCTCCTAAGAGATGCCCCACCCCCTTTCTTATCACGACGCCATGAAATGGTTCCTCCTTTAGGAGCCTTAAGTTGCCCACTCAGCCCTGAGCTACATATTCCAGCAAGCACCCACATGCTACCCGTATCTGTCCATTTCTTTTTCTATTATTTCAAATATTCTGAAATTTCAGTATTTATTCATTTGCTTAGGTCAGTCTTCCCCTACACACTGAACAGTTTTTTTCCTGAGAACCAGAACTCTTAAGGTTGCACCATAGGGATCCATATGCCAAGAATGTTGTCTGATAAAAAGTAATGCAGACATAATTCATTTCCTAATGATGTAACATAAATGATTATTATTTACTGTAAAAAACATTATTTTATCAGCATACTTTTTGTATTTCTCACTTTCTAGCATTGATTTTGGTCTTCTGCGAATATATCCTTTCTCATTATAAGTTTCATTTCCTTGAGCTTAAGCATAAGCTTTATTTGTTTCTATTCATCTCTTTCAGCACCTTAAGAAAACTTTATTGATTAATAAACAATCAATAAATATTTGTACACGAAAGGAATTAGCGAATGTGTGACCAGCCTCTCTCTGCAGCACCCTGAATATCTAATTCACATTAAAGGACATTAGAGGCCTCATGTCTAGGTGAAATGTCTTCTAGGAATTAGATGTCAAAGCATTCCAATGTCAGACTTGAAATCTACCATTGGATTACATAAAATCCACCCTGGGGCAGGCGAGATGGCTCACTGGTCCACAGTGCCTTCCTAGGCAACTGCAGGTACTGCCAACCCCACCCCCAGGGCTGGCTTAGCTGGCCAAAATAAATAAATAAATAAACAAATAAACAAACAAATAAATAAATAAATATCCGCCCAAAATTTACTGTTTGTGAAGGCATGCTGTATGAATTAAATTTGCCTGTTTTTAGTTGTATAGTAATAGTATAGAAAACAGGTGCCAATATCTACAAACCATGAAAATATAAAAAAACAAGAGTGTCACACATATGGACAGAGATCAGTAAGTATGATGGGACAAACATATGAGGCAAATGTGAATACTAATTTTCTTTATATGCAGGATAATATAAAAATGTTTCAGGTAATATTGATCCAGATAAGTAATGATGTTTTATTTTATGTATTTATTTATTTTTATTTATTTATTTATTTATTTATTTATTTATTGGCAGGGGGAACCAAGGATTGAACTCAGGCCCTTAAGCTTGCCAGACAAGTGCTTATGCAACTGAACTATCTCCCCAGCCAATGACATTTCATTTTAACTATAGAAATTAATTGTTGAATTGAAAAGAAAGGCAAATTTTGGTATAAGAAGTCAATTAAAGATGTTAGATCAAGAATGTGTTTTTAAAGATGTATAAAAAGTATTCAGGGTTGGGACATAGCTCAGTGGAATAAACAATTGCCTGGTAAGCACAGGGTCCTTAGTTTAATTCCCTGATACCACCAAAAAAAAATTAATTTAGAACTTTCATCAGTGTCAGCCATCTGGATGAGTCACTGCCATTGCTTGACAAGATTGTTGTCTGGGAAAGCCTGAGACAACGTTTTCTCTCTAAGTGACTCTCCTTAGGCATACTATACATGGTCAATCCCTTTCCTCTGTGGCCCCGGCCTCATAAGCTCCTTGAAAAGAAAATTTGGGCCACCACTGAGTTATAGGATGTGATAGCACAGATTCTCTTATGTCCTGAGTCCTCACTGAAAGTCTAGGACCAAAAGATTGGTTATCTTTGTAGCCCTTCTTCCCACCCCCAAACTTTGGCCTTCTTCCCACCCCCAAACTTTGGTTAACAACTTAAGTTGTTAACCCTCCAGAAGAGAAGCTTAGTGACCTATTAGTGTATAATATAGGTACTTGAGCTTAACATCACTGTCTTTCTGAATATCAAATGCCTTCTCTCAGGCTTTTACAGAAAGCAAACTAGTCAAGCAATACCATGACTCATCCAGATGGCTGACACTGAAAAAAAAAAGTTCTACAAAATGCTGTACATTGTTTCAAAGTAAATCTTGAGGGGATTTGACTGACTTTGTCAGATACAAAAGTTACATGTTTTCTTCTATGTGACTTGCTTTAATTTGGCTTTAACCGTCCAGCAGAAAAGTTTAACCACGAGGGATAAAAAGTAAAGCCATATTAGTATGATGAGCTGTGAAAGGCCTAAGTCAACAGCTTCTGACCTTGCCAGTTCTGTTGATAACCACTACTATATGGAATATTGGACTATACATACAACTAGCTTCTCTTAGTTCAATAAGAAGAAATGTTTGTACCAATAGTGCTTAGAAAAGTTATCACATCTACATTTTGTATTCTGAACAACTACTATGAAGACAACAATATGCATTGTATTAATCATCATGGCTGTCCTACTAATGTGTTTTGAAACTGTCTCATTGTTATTTCTTATTAAAAGTAATAAAATTTAAAAAAAGAAATATTCATTTAAATAAATTTTGAAGTGTTAAGTAAAACCAAGCAGAGGTGAAATGTTATTTATTTCTCAAGTACAATTGATCTGGTCATACTCTTGCCTATTTATCTTTAAAGGAAAATAAATGACAAGGCAAGCCTGTCAAAGAATTAATAGATATTTAAAATAAACTTTATTTTAAAGCTAATATTGGGAGGAAACTACTCCCCAACCATTACAGATGTCATGTACAGTTTAACTTGAAATGAGAGCATGCTTTTCATGCTGTCATGAATAAAAATTTTTCCTAAATATTGTTTCAGTGAGGAGCTTGAAAACTGGATGATTTAGCTTACATGTCATGGCATTCTTTTGGTGAATGTACTAATACAAGAATAACCTAAGAAATCCTCAAGAAAGAGACACAAGTAGTAGAAGACACTTCAGCCACAGTTAAAAACCCAGGAGTAATTTGTCCTTCTGTGAGGAAAAGTTTATCATAGCATAAAATTTTTCTATGAAAGTATTCTGTATATTTTCTTACAAAAGGAAAAAGTATAGATTTTAAATATGTTTTAATTTCACATTCAATTAAATACTATTATTTTGAAAAATGTAGCAAGCATACACTGAGAAACTTCTTTTCTACAAATTTATGTAATTTTCCATGTAACAGAAATACACATCCTTTCCTCTTACAAAAATTTTCTGCTTTTATTCAAGCTATAACGTTTGCTACACACTGGAAAAGCAGTAACTTTATTTACTAATGACAGTTCCTGTGCCAGCTCTGAGCATTTCACCTCACCATTAAGCACAACCTACTCCTAGTCCACACTATGATTGTCATAAAGTTGTCCTCAAAATTGCCTGTATAAGATCACAAAAAAAGCCTTAGGTCTACATGCAAAGGTTTCAAAATTTGATCTTCTTCCTTTTCAGCAGCATGTGTGTCTTTCCTCTATAAACAAAAATTTTATATGCATTCCAAGTATACCAAGGAATTTCACGACCTCTTGAATTTTCAGAATCGGTCTCTACTTTTTTTTTTTTTTTTTTTTTTTTTTGTATTTTTAGGGGAGGGTTTACAAGGTGCTAAGACATCACTACTAGATCAGACTCATAGTGATCCTCCTGTTTGCAGCCTCCCAAGAGCTGGGATTACAGGTGTGCACCACCACACCCAGTCTCAACTGCCATCTCAGTGCTCCCTGGGGATGGGGTCCGCAGGGCAGGCCCTGCGATGGAAACCCACCCCCACCCCCACCCCCACCCCCTCCCCCATGTACTTGTGCCTGCTT
>PVJA010011062.1:27173-55805 GCA_004027025.1 Myocastor coypus | reverse complement strand
AAAAAAAAAAAAAAAAAAAAAAAAAAAAGCCAGAAGCTGAACTGCTGTACAAGTCATCTCTACCACTCCTTAGGGCATGGCCCAAGGAACCGTAGCCTACTCCTGAGAGACCCGCATGCCCATGTTCACAGCAGCACCATACCCAATAGCCAAGTCCCAGAGGGTACCTTTCAATGGGTGAGAGGGTAAAAAAAATGTGGTACATATAAAATGGGGCTGTGTCCAGCCTATGGGTTGAAATCTTGCCGTCCGCAGGAAACGGATGGACGGAGACCATCATAATGAACAAAAGAAGCCAGGCTCAGAGGCACAGGCACCGCATGTGTCCTTTCACACTTGGGATCTGGAAAGTAACTGAAAAACAGCAGACTTGAAGGAAGAATCGTAAGTGAGAGGAAGGGGTCCGGAGGGGAAGCTAAGGGAGGGGATGGCGGAGGGCATGATGCAAGTGTGTCAGAGGCACGTCGGGCAACGTCACCGGGAAACCCATTATCCCACAGTATTAGTATGCACACATAAATGTACGTATTAAAATAGCTGATAGAATTACAGGTAGAAGAGTGATTACCAGATAGTGACCCAAAGAAATATGCATGGGCTGTCAAGATGGTTGAGCAGTCTAAAGCACTGGCTCAGGAAAGCTTAGGTAACTGCAGGGACCACGGTTCAATCCCTGGCACCACATGCTGTGCCAGCCAGCACCACCCCCAGGGCAGGCTGGGCCAGCCATAATAATAAAAGAAAGAAAGAAAGAAAGAAAGAAAGATGAATGGTGAACCCCAAAGCAGCTGGACTAACTTCTAACATTCTATAGAATAGCAGGGTCACCATGGAGGATGGTAATTAATAGAGTATTTCAGAATAGTTAGCAGAGAGGATTTCTGGTTGTTTCCAATACAAAGAAATGGTTCATATCTGAGCTGCAGAGGTTTCCAGGCCACCCTGATCTGACCACCACACCTCGCACATTTGCATTCGGATGTCACGGGTACACGATCAACAGACACACTAAGGAAGTTTAAGTTAAGTAAAATAATAAAGATAAGTTGAAAAACTTTGAAAGGCTAGGAATGTCACTGTATAATTACTTAAGAAAACAAATACTTCAAAATTGAACCGCAATTACTGAGACAATGTTTTAAAGCCATGCTGAGCCAAGAATGCAAGTATCACGCTGCCTCTGGCCTCTGAGCTGAGAAAAGTGGTTCATCAAGGACCAGTGAGAAATGCATTAACCCTGAAGAAAGGTCAGGGGTCGCTGTCAGCCAGGCACCGTGCTAGGGACAGGCTGGCCAGCTATCCATAGGCATCCACCCCCTGCCATGCCAGGTGGTGCAGCACGGTGAACCCTTCCTCAGGGAGCACATCTTACCTCACCAGGACAGCGCGTGCAGGCATTTGGCCTGGACAGTCCCAGGGCAGTGAGTGGGAGCAGGACCTTCTTCCTCCCAGCTTGAGCCCCCTCTTTCCTGATGGGTCTTCCTTATCACGGTACATTTTCCCATGGCTTTGTCTATTATATCTTATTCCTCCCAGGAAAAAACACAAGTTTTTTAATTTTCAGAGATAATCTCCGGGGTTATAGATTGAATTGCATCTCCCTCAAAATGCATAAATCAACACCCGAATCCCTAGTACTTCAAATTGGAATCTGATTTGGAAGTGGCTCCCCTGCAGGTGGTATCACTCACAGTACCTAGACAGTCACCTGGAGACCAGCTGATCCTTACTACCAAGCTCGACAGTGTACACGGCCGCAGCAGGCACAGTGCTACATCCCAGATGTGCCGCGGCATTCTCAAGACAGTAAGAATTCTATAGTGATTTCTTTCCTTGTAGTTTTTAATTCTGCAAGGCATGTTTTAATAATTTGAGAATCCTAAGGGCTAGCACGAAACAGTAACTGCTCTTGCGTTAAACATTTGAACAAAATATTAAATATTAAAACAGGACATTGCGTTGAATTTCAACTGAGTGTATTAAGATACTTGAATGCTGGAAGTGAAAAGGCAACTTTGGTAGTGTATTGGAGACGGCTTCCCCTCCACTGAGTAGCAGGCTGTACTTCCGGTGCCATGGCATGCAGACCAGCCTTTGTGGCTTGATCAAAAGAATGTGGCAGAACTGGCATTCTGGGACCCTGGAAAATGAGTCACATCTTTTGCAAATAGGAAGGAGACCAAACAAATGGAGCAGGAGGTGGGAAAGCGGATGTCAAAACTTTGAGACAAGAATCCCTGCACTTCTAGCTGGCTGGAACGGAGAAGCCAGCTGCCACGCAGCAGGTGTGACCACCAGAAGGGTATCATCATCTGAGGAGGCATGAGAAGCCACGTGGAGGGGCCACACAAACAGAGGAGGGTGGCCACATAGGCTGGGCACATGCGTGGGAGAGGAGCGGCTTTCTGGACAACCAAGTGCAGCAGATGTGACAACCTGGAGAAGCAGTGAGCCCAGCCTACAGCCAGAAGCCAGGCCCCAAACACGTGATCATGGCCTTCATGTTGCAGCTGTCTCCAGCGCTTCGTGGGGGTTCCGATCTGCTGTACCTGCCTATGTTCTTCCCTTGCAAAATCATGAGTATAATAGAGAGGGCTGTTCCACATCACGACTGCAGTTCGTTTTGCAGCAACTGATAAGCAGAGCTCCCTTTCTGCAGATAAGTTTTTCTTTCTGGACTTTCACCAAGTCAGGGAGGTTTTTCTGGAGGCCGCAGTGTAATTGAAATTCCATTAGAGATGCTTTTGAACAAGTGAGTGGGACGAATACATCTTCTCACTGCAAGGGACAGCATGATCTTTGCCAAGCCACGTCTGGCACTGTGGCCTTGCCTGGTAATACCTGCGCCTCACGTTCAGTCGCTGACAGCTGCCCAGTCACAGTGAAATGGATGAAGAGGGGAGAAAACGCTGCTGGGATGTGGGCAGAGGAGGGCCGCACCTGCAGCCACATTTAGAAGTGCCAGGGAAATCTAAGGGGAGCTGGGCATCGAGGGAGGGAAGGGAAGCAGGCAAACAGAATAGAAGGCAAAAGGCTTTCCAAGATGAGGAGAGAAAGAAGGGCTGAAGAGAGGAGAGGAAAATGGAAAAAATAAGTATGTTATGTACAGGTGCAAATTTCCTATGGCAAAGGTGATCCACATGTATGCCAAATATGTACTAATTAAAATATAGTTAATTTTTATTACTCCTGTTTTGAAAATCTGCAACATATGTATTGTTGTATGTTGCCCTGTTTCTATCTTTTCTCTATTTGTTTTTGCTTCTGTTTTTACTCTTCAAGATAAAATAAAATTGAATTTAAAAAATATATAGTTAAAAAAAGCCTCTGTGGTCATTTATGAGCTCCATGGCTCTAATTTCAAGGAGGCATCAGATACACCAGACAAAACATGGCTCAAGGTCCCAGGCCCATGGGTGCTTTTGATGCAGAAGGACCAGGGGTCATCTGAAGCAGCCAGGGTCACCTACTGTGGCATCAGCTAAGGCGAAACAGCCCCACGCAGCCCCACAGAGCTGTCTTTCACATATTTCTTCAGCTGGCTTATTGCATATTAAAAAGCAACAAGTACCAAGAGCGAACCTCACATTCTTTAGATCTAAGTGGGAGGCTCACTGTCCCGTGTGCACACCCATGAATGTCCTCAATGCCTCATGCCCAGCCGGGTCATCTCCATCGCTGCAGCGACGGGAGCAGCTACCTCAGGTCCCTCAGCTGGCTGCTGGCAGAGCAGCCAGTGCTGCCTCCACAGATGGCAATACCTGTAAGAAGAAACCTGGGTGGTGCCAACCTGAAGTCCCCACCTCCACATCGGGGAGGCCTTCTGTCTGCGTTCCACCTACATCTCCACTCTTCTTGTCCTCGCTCCAGCCCCAGCATCTGGGTGGGCTTCCGGCAGCTCTCTCTCCACAGGTCCCCTGAAAAGCAGGCTGGATCATCAGTTCTCAGGCTGCCCATTTGCTTGCTTGTTTGAAAGGAAGTTTTATTTGCTAGGAAAATAATGCTTTTTAGTTGATGTGTAGCAGGGGGAATTATTCTGAGATTATGAATTTCCTGTAGCCTTTGAAGAAAGTGTTATACAGCTATGTGCAAAAGATTGGCTAGATCTTCACTGGTGAACTGGTATGAATAGGCAGATGCGATGCTATGCTAAAGCAGCAAGTGGCAGAGCACTGTGTCTGGGATAAATCCATTTGTACCTAAGAATAAAAAGCCAGAAAGCCCTCTCAGCAGACCTGTATGTGGGAATGTGGAGATTTGCATGGGTGGAGAGTCACCAACCTCCTCAGCTAGCCCTGGAGGGTGGCTGGGGGGTGCCTCTTGCTGAGGACCTTCCCTCCCTCTTGGACTGCTTAGAATGAACCCTATCTTGCCGATCAGGCAGACTGGCGACCCACCTTGCTCAGCTTTTCGTCTTCTTGTCTATCTTTCTCATTCCTACCATCCTGTCTCCCCAGGGTAGAACCATTCTCACTAAGACAAACGGATCCCTATATTTACCTTAAGTGATTGATAATAAATTGCTAGTACACTTGTCAAAAGAGGACAGTGTACATATTCCCATGGTCCACAAAAATGGAACATGACAGCCAAGGTGCACCTTTGACATTACCAAATGTCACCAGCCAGGGCCTTCCCTTCACCTTCAGGTGAATCCACAACATCAGTGTTTTTGGCATAAAAGATTATATTTTATTGTGCTTTATTGAATACTCAGATTTTGAGATCAAGCCCTAGGAGGAAACAGGCTAACCACAAAGACTATTAATACTTTAGCATCGCTGAAGACTTACTACATGCCAAGCCTGGCTGAGTTCTCTACCTTACACCACTCCATTCTTAAGACTAACCATGAGGTGTAATCTCAGGTCACAGAGAGAAACTGAGGCACAGAGAGACTGCTGATTTCCTTCTGGTATCAAAGTGATCAGGGGCAATGCTGGGATTCTGACCTAGGTAGTCCAGAATCTGTGTTGTTCAATGGTATGATGCGATACTTTAGAGTCATGTTGACTTTGACAAAATCATTGTCTCCTTCTTTTTAATTTTAGGGAAGGGTCTACAGGGTATTCGGGTCTCACTACTAGATCAGACTTATAGTGGTCCACCTGCTTACAACCTCCCAAGAGCTGGAATTAAAGGTACATGCCACCATGCCTAGTCTTAATTGTTGTCTGCCACCACACCCAGTCTCAGTTGCTGTCTCGGGGCACTCTGGGGGCCGGCCAGCATGGCAGGCCAGGGGATTAAATCCCTGGCCCCTGTACCTCCACTGAGCTATTTGACTAGCCCTATGGTTGTCTCTTTGAAAGACATTTTTCTTTCCTGTTCAATGGGTACTAATACTTACTTCTTTTTGCAAACAGTCCCATTGCCATGCATGGGAAAGGTGACATCAAAGCTACCAGCACAGAGCTGTGTAGACAGGGAAAAGAATTCATGCTACTGACAAGGGTGCAAGAGAGTAGTCAGGTGAGGTCAAGAAATGAGGCTGGCCTGGGCTGACCAGGGGAGAAGAGCAAATGGCACAGGGAGCTGCCACCTGCAGGTAGGGCCTCATGGGATGCTGGGTGCTCTATCTACTCAACCACCCATGACATAGATGATTCCTGATTCATAACCCAACTTAAGTACTGACCCTGTTATGGTTTGTGCATAGGTGTTTCCCCAAAGCTTCGTGGAGTCATTTGGCAGTTTCTGGAATTTGTAACCAGTTATTGTGGGTGTGGGTGTGGGTGTTGCACCTCCCCTGGGGCAGGTGATCTGCATTTCAATGTAAAGGAAGAGAAGTTAGCTGCTTGAGCTGCTGCTACTCCTCCCTTTGCTTTCTTGCTCTTTATTGCTGCCATGAAAGGTTGCCCTCTGCCATGTGCCACTCTGCCTTGGGGCCAGCTGAGTACGGACTGAAACCTCCAATAACTGTGAGCTAAATAAACCTTTCCTTCCCTCATGTTGAGTGTTGGGTATTTGTCCCAACAACGAGAGAAGAGTAACTAAGACAGACCCACTAACTGTCTTCCCCAACTGTCCAACTGATGATCCTTAATTACCTGGGAGACAGAGAGACAGGGGTCAATTGGTTTTCTATTTCTTTTTTGCGGAACTGGGGATTTAACTCAGGTTCCACTGAGATGGTTTTCTTTTAATAAAAACAAGAGTTACAGCCTTTTCTGTGGTAAAAGAACATTTTTAAATGCTATTTCTTCCCAAAGAAAAACAATTGAGGAAGGCAAAATAATTTAAACTGCAGGAGATAATAGGATTTATTGATGCCCAGCAAATAGTACATCTGGCTCAGTTCCAATTTCTCAAAGGACCACAGTGTGGCCTTGGAGCCTGTGCCAGGCCCAGCCCCCTACACCTGAGACCACAGGAGCATGGGAGTAGCTGGGTTCTCATGGGTTTCCATCACCCCAAAGGCACAGCCAGCACCCCTGGATGGAATGTGCACCTTGCTCCGAGGCCACTAGCTGCACCGTGAGCCCACCACCAGCAGAAGCCTCAGGGACTGCAGGTGCAGGTCTGATTCAGCCCAACTCTGGTACCTGGCAGCAGAGGGAGCCTAGGCTGCCACCCATGGGCTCCAGCCCTCCATGCAGCTCTGACGCTGCTAGAAGGGGCAAGACCCAGGCACCCAGGACTGCACTGAGGTTCTCAGCATGAGAAAAAGGCACCATGGGTCTTCACAGGGCCACCACGGGCTGTGATGGCCCAACCAAGAGTCCTGCTTCTCTGGGACATTCATGCAGGGGCTGAGCTCTGAAATGAAAACAGAAGTGGAGTCCATTTACTTTAACGTGCTCAGCGCTTGTGCTGCTATCTGTCACAATAATATTTCAATCATTAGATCTGAACTAAACACAGATTTAATTTGCCAAATAATGTTTTAATGACAACGGCAGTGGCACCCAGCAGTGCTCCAATTTATGCATAACTTCAAGATAAATTACATCTTTTGACTTGCAGAGGAAGATGTCTAATTAGGAAGATTTTCAAATATAAAGAACTATCACTGTAAGGCATGTAATCTCATCACTATAATGTCATTGATTAACATATGAAAATGTTACCATTTAATAAATGGCTGTATAAAATGCAGTCCCTGTGATACATAAAAGTGGAACATGACAGACAAGGTGCCAACTTCGACATTACCTGATGTCACTAGCCTTGGCTTCCCCTTTCCCTTCAGGTAGATCCACAAGATCATTGCTTTTGGCATAAAAGTTACATTTTATTGTGCTTGACTGCAGTTTGGTTTTCTAGCCAGGTACAACTTCAGATTAGGATTAGATATGGATGAGGACAAGATATGCAAGATTCTTTTTAAGCACCAACGTTTAGCACAGTTTTTCTTACAGAATGCATCAAGGTTGCTTCAAGATAAAAGCTCACGTAAGAAAACTGTCAGTCTGATGCAAGTCTGGTATCCACAGGAAGAGAGCAAAACAGCCAGGCTTGTACAACCTTGCTGCAAACAAGGGCAGAACCACCTCGTGTCCAAGCCAATACAGAAACTAGGCTTTGTGATGGTGCCTAGAGATGCCTTAGAAAGTCAGCCCGCTGCACAGGGCCCAGGGATCATGGCTTCTGCCTCAGCGGATGCTGCAAGATGAGCAGGAGCTTCTCAAGGGAACTGGTTCTAAGAAGCCCTTCAGGAAGAGGTCAGCATGGGCATTGCATGGAGACTTGACAGGAAGCACCACACAGCATGCCATGGGCTGGCCAGGGGACTGTGCGGTAACAAGTCTGGTATTCCTTCTCTGAACCGTGGGGAGGCATAGATAGGAGGGCTAGGCAGGGGAGCAAGGTGACTCATGACAGCGCCAGAGGGGATGCATTTGTGGCAGGGCAGCATGGGGCGGAGAACCAGTGCGGGCACAGAGCCTCAGAAGAATGTGACATTGTTCTCTGATTAAATACAGTCTTGTTGGGAAAACTGAGAAAGGCCAGGACAGAGAAAAGGGACTAGAACACGGATCATTCTCCTATGAGGACACCTGCCTCAGGCAGAGGTTGAGAGCCTCATGCTGCTCCTACTGTGATTTGAAAAAAAAAAAAAAATGTCATCAATTACCCTGAGATTCTATTATCATCTCCCACCCAACATTTGTCAGCTGCAATGTTGCCAATATGTTTTTAAAAATTGACAATAATGAAGATGCAGCCATGTGACTGAGGAGTCACATGCATGGGTGATGGGTTGGTAGAAAAATTTAAAAATCCCTCCGAGAATCACCAACTCTGGGACTGGGGGTGTGGCTCAGAGGTAGAGCATGCACTTATTATGTGTGAGGCCATCCTGCATTCCACCCCAGGAACCCACAAAACAACCCAAAGCTCTGTGACAGGTAGCTTGCTAAGAACTGGGGCTGGTGTTCCACTGAGACAGCTGGGGAGCAATGACCCCGAGGAGAAGTTAAGGTGACTCTGAGGGCCCAGCTAGGGTACGTCCTATGTACCATGCTTTCCTAACTTACAGCAGAACTGCAGCTACAGATCTAGAATACCTAATTTCTGTTACACTCAGGAGGCCTCATCAATAGGCTGGTTTATTTCTTTGTCCATCCATGTGTTGTGCCTTTGTAATATCTCCACTCATTCTCTCATTAAGTCAGTTAATCATCCCTAACAACTTACCAAACAAGCAATAAAGACACAGGCTTGTTGCCACAGTTCAGCTGCAGGGCAGACTTTATGAGACTGAAGGAGTCTGAGTTTAGGGGCTATGAACTGAGCCACTTGGCTGGGCTCAGCATAGCAGCCCTAAGGAAAGCTGGAAAAGTTTCTACGCCATATGTAATTTTGTCCTTTCCCACAATGGGCACCACACACTCATGTGCTGTTATGGTTTGTGTCTATTTGTCCCCCCAAAGCCTCATGCAGTCATGGGGTAGGGACTTCTAGAGTTTGAGACTTTCATGATCCACCTGGATTATGTGTCTTAGTACTGCTTGGATTATGGGTGTGTGCTTGAATATATAAGAGAGACAGAGAAATAGACTCTCTCTCTCTCTCTCTCTCTCTCTCTCTCTCTGTTTCCCTCGTTGGTTGGCTGGTTGCCTCTGTCCCCATTTTGTTGCTGTCCTGCCACCATAAACTGGATGCTCTCTGCACTGTTCCACTCAGCCCTGGAGCCAGCCAAGTATGGACTGAAACCTCCAGTAACCATGAGCTGAATAAACCTTTCCTTCCTTCATTTTGGGTGTCCACTATTTGTCTCAGCAGCAAGAGAAAAGAAACTAAGACGTGTGTCCTAGGAACCTCACTGAGAGAATCCCTACCCTTCAGAGCAGCAATGGTGAACCCATAGCGCACACGGCTGTTTGCTATCACTAAAAGCTCTAGAAGGTTTGCCATCACTGCTCAAGAGATCAGAGGCAGGAGGCAAGGCCTGAAGGAGGAAAGACTGAGCCTGTCTGTGTCAAATACTTCAGAGGAAACAAACAGGTGATATCTGGGAGGTCAAGGAGCTTCAGTAGAAAAGGTGTTATCACCTGGACTCTGGTGCCACCCAAATGTACTGGGAAACCTGGGAAAGTTCCAGAGACTGTCATTTGAGGGGCTGCAACAAGGAACATCACTAGGCATAGTGGGCAGCTTGGGCAGAGCCTTGGCACCTAGGGAGTAAAGTTTGATTTTTAATTTCCCCTACCTGAGACTGGAAGTCACTGGAAGCTCTGAGCAGACCCGTGTCCTTCAGGAAGCATCAGGCCCTCAAGCCCACACCGGGCTCTTGCTGCAAGGAGAAAAGGCCAACAACTGCTCCGAGCAGTGCAGCAGACTGCAGCTTCACCCAGGCCCCACGAGGACAGAAGAAGCCCTACTCCTGGCTGTGGCATAGAGCAGAGGATGATGGCTAAGTGACTTCCTAAGTAGCCCAAGTGACATCCTGAAGAAGAGGTGGCAGGACTTGATGTACACATGGCGGAGGTGGAGGTGGTGAAAGGAGTGCCACATTTCCCAAGCATTGTGGTCCCATCTTTTCTAAGGTCTCAATGCAAGCTTTGTTTTCTGTAGCATTGTTAAACAGCTGCAGGATTTCCACTGTGAACACACACAGCTTATTAGCTGCTTTTTCTGTCCTGGACTTGTGGCTGTTTTTAGTCTTTTACAACCATAAAATGCTCCAGTGAGGCCTCATTTTCCAGGTACAGGTACCTAGGCCTTCCTGCAGGATCAAAACCTACAAATCCTTCCTGGGATTCTTAGGAGCATGATTTAATCTGTTATTTTAATTCTGCCAAATTATCCTCCTGGGTGGTACAATTTTAGACCTGTATTAGCAAAGTATACGATGGTCTGATTCTACACACCCTCATGACCAGGTTTCTGGCCACACCAACTTGTGGAGTTTTGCATCATCCCAGGAAGTGGACATCTCAGTGTTGCGTTAATGAGAAATTCTGTTGTCATGGGAGATGCAACTATTTCCATGTGGTTCAGGCCTTTTGCATCCCTTTCTCTGTGAGCTCCATGTCCACACTCATGTTTTTGTTTTCTTTTCTTTTTTTTTTTTTGTCTTTTGGAGACAGGGTCTCGCTATGCAGTTGAGGCTGGCCTTGAGCTCACTTTTGTAGTCCAGGCTGGTCTCGAACTTGCACTGATCCTCCTGCCTCAGCCTCCCAATTTTGTTTTTGTTTTCATTAGTACATGTCTACAGCACCTAGGGGTTACACTCTGGCCAGGGAGCGCAGCCCCGCACGTAACACATCCAAATTCTGTTTGCACCGCTCATGGGCTGTATCTCTCCATCCTCTTCCCTTTTGTAAAAGATTTTTGTTTTGTCTCTGTGGTCTTTTTCTTCTGAATGGCTACAGAGCAGAAACTATTTATGACCTGAGTTGGAAATATTTTTTTCCAGTTTATTTTGCTCTTAAGTCTGCTTGCTTTTTCTTTTTTTTTTAAGTTTCATTTATGTGTTTAGCCATGAAAAAGTGTTTGTTCTGAAGTGATCACACTTATTCAAATTTTTATAGCTGCAAAGAATACTTTATGATATGGTAGCAAGGGTTGGGGAAGCTCTTGGGCTGAGATTTAGAATGCTCTCCAAATGTATTCTTAAACAAGAAAAGCAAAGGTACGCAGTGCATTTTTCTCTACGAAAGAGGAGAAAGTGGGGATGTTTGTTCTCATTTGCTTACATTTCCGTAAAAGAACCACAGAAGTTAATTCTGTGTGTCAGCGTGGCCAGGCGATGGTGCCCAGCTATTTGTTCAAAGGCTGGCCTACAGGTCCTTTTAGGTGAGATCAGTATCCATGACAAGAGACTGAACAGAGCAGCACCAGGGAGCCTTAACCAGTCAGCTAATGGCCTTAGGGTTGAGGCTGAGGGTCCCAAAGCATCAGGAGTCCTCTGTAGACAGTCATGTAGGTACACACCTGCCTGGGCTGCCCATCTGCAGTCCTGCAGGTGCAGGACTGAGACCCAGACTCTTCTCTGAACCTCCTGCCTGCCTGCCTGCCTGCCTGCCTGCCTGCCTGCCCTTAGGAGCTCAGATCTACCCACTACCATCCTCACCATTAAAGGAGCCAATTCCACAAAACCAATCAACTTCGTTTTCTTCTTCTCTCTAATCTGTGACTCTAGCAAACCCTGACTAATACAGAAACAACAGTAGGATTCCAAAAAAAAAATGAATCCAGTAACTGAGTATGGGAAGAGCTGGGTCCAGGGACGATGGAAATGCACAGAATAAATTTTGCAATTAATTGGTGTTTTGGGGAAGGTGGGAAATGGGAGGTAAGGGCTAGGGATGGATCCAAGGCCTTACATATGCTGAGCTCTACCCGGCTCTGTATTTAGAAATGCTAAATCATGTAACCACCTACTCCAAACAGAAAATAAAACTTCAGGCAAAATCAACTTAAGTATATAAAAAAATTCTACATAAATTAAGGAGCCAAGGCTATTTGCTTTATATAGGCTTTAAGACACAGGAGGAATTATTCGGAAGATGAATTGCCTAGGAAGAATATGGTTTTTCAAAAGGAGTCAGATGTAATTCTTTCAAACATGAAGCTACACATAGCCTATCTTACAATCTGAAATAGTCTCTGAACCTGGCTGATGCAAGGCTGGGTCCCAGAGGGGCTGCCCTGCCCCCAGCTTCTGCTCAGCAATCACTCCCAGGTCACTCCACAGTGGGAGCTGGGTGGTGGCCCAGCCTACAGGGCTCTGCTGTGCCCCTTCCCCTAGCGGGACTTGTCCTCACTGTGCACAGGATTCAGAGATGCCCATGGTAAACGGACGTTTTACTATAAGGACACGCCGTTTTTGAAGCCTCAGTCCTCAGAACGCATGTGGCCTCTCATGCTGCAGTGAGATTTCTCCCTGTTGGAAGAGGAAGCAGGTGGCCATCCTGCTCCATTTCTCACTCTCAGACAGGCCCTCTCTGGCCTGTATCCTGTACATCCTCCTCCTGCTTATGCCACAGGGCTCTCTGGGAAGCTGCAGGGATGCTCTGTTGGCTGTACCTGGCCCAAGGGACACTTCCCTAAGCAATCACCTGGCCAATACAGCAGCTACTTCCTTACATGCAGGGAGGGAGGCAGTGTTTTCTGACACCATCTGGGCTACTGAGCAGCCTGGGCCCTCAGAGCACACATGCTATGTGGACAGAAAGCCTGTCCCCAGTGTCCACATGCAGTGTTCCCAGCCAGCCTGGCTCCTGTGCTCACCGTCATGGCAATAGCATTTTTGCTAGAAGGATGAATGTCCTGCCCCACATACTGGCCACAAACTGTGGTGGCAGCGTTTGAGAGCCAATGTGAAAATGTGATGAGGCATCTGGGTTTTAGGAGAAATACACAGATACAGGTGGGGTGTGTAAGTACACACAGGAATACATGCATGCAATGAGGCACTCAGACACACTAGACACAAATGTGCCCACACATGCAACCACACAGACACACACCCGCATATGTATATACGCACACCTTCCATACACATTCACACACAATGCAGACACATATATACAACATACACATATACACTTAGACACACACATATACAAGTGTGCATGCACTATACACATGTGAACACAGTGTGCATGCACATGCATACACACACACACACACACACACACACACATGTTCGATCCCAGTTCTAGCACTCATGTTGTTCCACTTTACTGAGGCTGCTTCCCCCTGGGACAAGGTGGTCTTGCCTTAATGAACTGTAATGAAGTCCTCATGTCATAATGAGTGCTAGGGTCACACATACTCAGACATAGTGAATGCTTAATAAGCACTGGCGCCTCCTCCACAGCTTTGGTTCTTACTGATAGAATTTGTAGACACAGGTGCTTGGATAGCAATTGAAACCTGTCACTAGGGTCTTTATTAGGGACCATGTCCACTGGATCCTTTGAATAATGTTCTCCTCACCTCTTAGGTCATCTATGGGTAAACTTCTGTCTGCTCATGGGTCCACTACTGAGCTCAGCAGAGTAAACTAGAAAAATGTGAGCATGGCCATTGGGTGGTGTAGACAGGGCTGCCCACCTCATATCTATCCCTGGCTCTAAGGGCTTTGCACCAACTCGTTTCTATTTAACCAAACACATATGGCCAGAGGGAGCATTAAGGCCTCCCAACTTAGCACTCAACTAGGGGAAGTGGGATCCAGGCAACAAGGCCTGGCCCCTACCCTATAGAGAGTACAATTCTGAGCATTCTGGACATCTGTAGGTCACCCACAACAGCAACCTTGCAGGTGTCAGGGAGGAACTAGACCTCCTACTCAATGCCCCATGCCATGGTTTGTGTCTAGGTGTCCTAGGTATCACAAACTCAAGCTTCTACAGTTTGTGATTAATTCTTGATCCAAAGCTGTCTGGGATTATGGGTGTGAGTGCTACACCTGCCCTGGGGCAGATAACCTGCATACACATGTAAGGAAGGGAGAAAGGCTAGCTAGCTGCCATAGCTGCTGCTGCTCCTCCCTTTGCTCCTGGCTGTTTTCCACCAACATGAATGGCTGCCCTCTGCCATATGCCACTCTGCCTTGGAGTCAGTTGAAACCTCCACTAACTGTGAGCTAAAAAAAACCTTTCCTTCTTTAATTCTGCATGTTGGGTATTTTTGTCCTAGCAATGAGGGAAGGGTAACTGAGACCACACCCCCCACCTCCTTGCCTTGGGCTCTGCTTTTGGAATAATTAAGAATAACTCAGGTACCTTTGGGACTCAAGATGATGCCAAGGACTCAAAGTGCCTGCCCTGCTGTGATCTTGTTTAGCTCTCCAGGGTCTGTGGCAGTGCTCTTCAGGTCTGTATCCTATGGGGTGAAATCATGATAATAGGTGCTGCTATTTGTTACTTGCTGAATATTGATCTAAATACCTTATTGTAAGCTATTTGAATTCTCATAACCCTATGAATTACCATACTTATTTCCATTTTTCAAATGGGAAAATTGAATTTTGAGGTAAGTGAGTAACTTTCCGAGATTGACCAGCTGTTAATCAGCTGAACCAAGATTCTAATTCAGACAGGTGTAGGTGTGGTCTAAATCATGTGTTCTTCAGGCATAAGCTGCACTGCATGACAGAAACCACCATGGAAGTCTTAGAGAGTTGGATCAAGAGAAAGGACATTTGGCGAAGGTGTAGAAGAACCTGAAAGCAAAGAAAGCCCCAAGAACGCTGCCTTGCCAAAATCCCAGGAAAGAAGCCATTGAGAAAATAAAGGGAAGTCACCAGTTGATGGAAACACTTCTTGAGAGTTTGAGCAATCCCACTAGTGAGGCACCATTATGAAAGTTGTTTTTTTTTAATTAATTAATTTATTTATTTATTTATTCTTGTTTCAGAACCTTTGTTTGTTTATTCACTCATTTTTATGGCCGGCTCAGCCCACCCCGAGGGCAGGGCTGGCGCAGCATGTGGTGCCGGAGATCGAACCACGGTCTCTGAGGCCTCCCAAGCTTTCCCAAGCAGGCGCTTTAGATCACTAAGCCATCCCGCCGCATTTTTTAAGGCTGTATTACGATCTGAATTCTATCCTCCAAGCCAGGAATCCTCACAACAAGTGTCCCAGCCCTCTCCCCTACCCAACCCCAAGAGGGCAGCAGAGAACCAATGAAGGCAGGCACAGAGTTCCATGGGTGGAGTCTGATTTACTAGAGGAGTCCTACCTGCTGGTCTCCATTTTTCTCCATAAATTCAGCCCACTATGTAAAATAGTTGCATCAACTTAAATCTTTGATATTGTATGGAACGGCTCCACAAAGGGGTATTTTCAATTAGCTGAGGCAGACCTTGCTGTTGACTTCCAACTTAATCATTTTACTTTCCTCTCATCTTGAGTTATGGCTTCGGATCTTCTGTGTAAACCAAGAAGAATTATGGTGATGTTACTGAGTAAGTTTTCTGTTTTTTTTTTTTTTAATGAGATAATGTAAGCTTCAGAAACAACTTCAATTTTGCTGTTACTCATTTTGACAATTCTTCAGCATAAGCCACTGCTAGGACCAAACTTGAAAAGGGACAAGTCACCTGTGGTGTGAGTTCTGGTCTCATCTGGCCTTCAGTTTATGTGGGCATACATGAGACACTTAGCCATAGATCAAGAGCTGACACTATAGTTTCTGATTTGTTTCCATTTTGACACATAATTAGCTATTTATGGTCCACAGAAAATAGGGATTCATATCACAATGGCCTGTGCACACACTGAAATGTTTTTGAAAGCTCTGTTGAAATACAACTCAGAATTGATCTTGCTGGTCCCAGTTTTCTAAAAAATAAATTACTTTATTGTCATATACAGAGGTTCCTG
Organism: Myocastor coypus; assembly: GCA_004027025.1. Taxonomy (NCBI): domain Eukaryota; kingdom Metazoa; phylum Chordata; class Mammalia; order Rodentia; family Myocastoridae; genus Myocastor; species Myocastor coypus. Next base: position 40,020 of record PVJA010011062.1, on the reverse strand, counting down.
CACTTACTATGAGTTTATAACACAATAAGTCTACTATAACCTGAAAATATTGTGAGTTGAAAATGCATTTAATACACCGAGCCTTGTAGCTTAACAAGACAGCACTGTGTAGAGTAACAGCTGTTTCTCCAGCTCCTGCCCAGCATCACAAAAAATGATCTCACTGATAGCCCAGGAAAAGATTAAAATTCTAAGTATGGTTGCTACTAAACGTGCATCACTTATACCTCGATATGTTGAAAATTTGTCAGTCACACTATCATGACTTATGATGAATGACATTTAGTATATGGTTCCTTTTTATGCTTTGATCACTTTCTACTTTTCTATATGAAGCTATTCTATTTTACAAATGTATGCACAAGGAAACTTGAGTCTTTACCTTAAAATGAATTGTAAAATAGTTCTGCCACAATGAAACAATTTTTGCCTTAAAAGTCATACGGAAAGGAAAGTTCTAGAAGAAGATGGACATAAGTTACTGCAGTGGGAAAAGAAAACAAGAGGTAACTAAATGTGTTAGTCTCTTTCATCACAGAGACAAAACACCCCACATCCACAACTTAATGAAAAAAACGTTGATCTTGGCTCATGATTTTGGAGGTTTCAGTCTGTGTTTGTCTGGCTTTTGGGCAGAAGCTGCATGGCAGAAGGGCATCAAGGAGGAAAGGCATTCACGCTGTGGCAGCCAAGAAGCAGAGGAACCATGGAGCAGCCAGGGACAACAGCACACCCTGCCACCTCAGGCCCTATCTTCTAACACACACTCAGCTACTGAACTCATCAATAGGCAAATCTACTGCCGGATTTATCTGTATAGCACTCCACCATCCAGTCACCTTCCACACACAGGAGACATTTGGGAGATATTTTAGGAAAGCCATAACAGGGACCACTGTCCTTGTGTAAAGCAAGTCCCACCAGAGGGGTTTCTTGGCCTCAGTGCTGGTTCATAAATATCAGTGTCAGCAGTTCTCCTTCCACGGGCAGGATCATGGCTCTGTAGACACTCTTCTATGAATGCAGAGATTCACTCAATTTTAAATTTCTCTCTGGCGGCACAAACCTGACAACAGAAATCTATCAGAAGCCCCAGCTTCCGGCTCGCTGTCATAATGTTCTGGGGAAGCACATGATGTTAGTACAGATTTACATGACGTACAATCTGGGATGAATAAGGAATGTGGTTAGATTAGTGAAACAAGGTCAAAGAGGTCCGTGAGCTATACTAAGTATGAAGAAAATGACAAGTGATAATGTCTAATCTGATGCTTGGGTTTGGGTGACAAGTGTTAGTATCTGAATTTCTATATGTAATCCAACACTTTTTTCTTTTTTAAAAGAGAATAAAAAAATAAAAGCACTAGAAATGGTGCAGAATTTTACTAAACAAAATAAGAATTCAACAACGGTTGTTATGTGGCATAATGTTGTCTTCCAATTAGTTGTTCAGATTACCAGATATATTTGAGTGTGCTTCCATGGTGTCAAAAGATGTTAAACAAGTCATATTGGGTATTCAAAGTGGCCTCTAGGGTTAAGATGCACTGTTGTCCAAAGGTCATGTGTTGAAGGCTTGGCCCTCAGGGGGCGCTATTGGGGAGAGCTGCGGACCTGTGAGAAACATGGCCCAGTGGGAGGTGCTTCAGTTCCTGAGAGCACATCCTGTATCAAGGCTTCTAGCCTAGAGATGGGAACTCTCCCTTCAAAACGAATGGGATCTTTCCTAGGCTGCTTCAGCCTCCAGAGGCCCTGGTAAGTGGGCTGCCCAAGCTTGGACTTCACCCTCCAGAATCCCTGAGCCCAATTAACCTTCAATTACTTTATAAGCAGAGCATGACAGCCATTTCAGTTCAGTAAAACAGATAAAGGTTCCAAGTGGGGTGAACTAAAGCCAGGGAGGGGCAATTTTGAATGGGGCTGGCTTTGAAATGTGGATGTTTGAGCAAAAAACATGAAGATGAAGGTAGGGGCACTGCAGCTCTGTAGGGAAGAAGGTTTCAGAGCCCAGAAGCAGAGGCGTATGGCTTGAGCTGAGGGAGCCAGAGGGGCCAGGATGGGCTGGATGGGCTATAATCACGGTGATGGGCAGAGATCTGAGAAGGCCTTGCTTGGTCCTTAAGATGTGGGTGATCTTTCAAGCTTCCAGTAGAGGAGGGACAGGACTTGAGAGTTTTTAAAGCATTTCTATGGCTCACAAAAGGAACTCATGGAAAATAGAGTTATGTAGCTTTCCTAATGTGGCCTTGAACCTCACATAACCTTGATAAAAATCCACAATAGGAAAGCTGCCAAAGCCACAGAGAAGAGATCATACCAGAAGGCTTCTCCCAGGAAATCATAGAAGAATGTTGTCAGCCACATGCTATAGCATGAGAGAGGCCATATGGTTCAAGGTCAGCACCAGGTAGAACATACCTCCTGTCAAGTTAATGGTATAAATGAAAATTTATTTTTCAATATTTTTCTTTTCATATAACTGTGATCCGATTTCAGAACCCTGATTAAAGAATTTCACACTGGCCCAGTCAGCATCTTAGACCTAATTTGAGAGCTTCAGTTCAAACATCTTCTAACAGATGGTTGCAATGAACAAAAAAATCAAATTGGAGAAGGGTACATGCGCTGCAACCAAGCACAGCAGATTGGTGCAGAGTGACTGCGGCCACAGCTGCTGTGTGTCATGCGGTCCGCTTCCCTATCTTCTGGCAGCTCCATCACACCTTCACAAGGGAGTAGCTACTCCTCTGATGCTGTTGTGACAAGTCAGGGACCACCACAGAGACAACAAATGAACAAACTCACGGGCCTTTCAGCTCATGAGCCAAGTGACCCCTGCCATTGCCTCAGCAGTCAAGCATCAGATAACAGCACACAGAGGGGCAGCGTGGGCACTTTGTCATGAATAAATGGCTTTGGAGTTGCAGATTGGACACTCAGCCTCTAGAAGGTTCATTATCACCGTCCTGCACCTTGGATTCAGCAGGGCTGCACATGCCTGGAACTGCTCTTGGCATCGTAAGGTCTTCTCTACCAGAATCAAGTTGGCCCTTCAGTCATAGGATTCTTCCCACAGAAACTAAATGTGACCTTCAAGCCATGAGCATCAGAACTGAGCCAGGAAGCCAGGATATAATCATCAGTGGGATCGTGGCCCACCTCAGTGAATCCTTCAGAACTGGCCTCTTGTATTTATGGGATGCCAGCCTGAACCCCTGCATCACTGAGCCCCCCTAGCACCTCAAGTGGAGTCCTTTCTTATCTTCTCTTTCTTACTCTCCAATTAGAGCTTTTCTTTTTGTGTAAAATCATGCTTCTTCCTGTCTTCACCTCCTTACTTTCTAATTATAACTTTCTCTATAAATTTCCCTAAAGCAAGGACTCCTGTTGGCCCAGACACCACCACCCTGCTATGTCTGTTCTCACCAGGAGACATGGGTACTCCTTGCCATACAGTTCCCCAAAGGGTAAAATCTTTGCATCTCTCCATGGATTAAATGAAGTAAAATTAGAAAATCTATTTGTGTAGACAAAAAGCCAGGCTGGCAACCCAGATTGTTAATGTATCTACTGAAATAAACAGAGGGGCTTCATCAGGAAAGTATATAAACCATACTGCATACAAACTGGCATCCATCACGAATGCATGAATTCTGGCCTTTGCTTTTCATGCGTGGGGCTTATTTACATGGTGCACTGTGAAATCGGAATGTAAACTAACAACATAACCGATAACATAAATTATAAACATCCCTAAGCTGCCAGAAATAGAAAGAAGGCACTGTTTTGGCCTCCTACAATATGAAAAGCTCTGAGATAGCACAATGAAAGCAGCATAAAGTGAGGAGTGGAGGGGTGGAGATAGCGCACTTGTCCACAGTAAATCAAAATGAATAGTTTTCTCCTTTCTGCAAACGCTGAAAACCAGTGTAACCTTGAGCAGAGCCATCTCTGCTTTAGGGATCTCCACACTGCAAAATACACATTCTACTGACTAAGTCATAAAATAGCCATTTCCATTAACTAGTTCTTAAAGGTCTGCTAAAATTACCTATAAAACCAAATGTGGTGTTTGCCAAGGAAGAGGAACATTACAGATCCTAATTCAGGATATTACTAGTCATTGCTCTGTTGGAGTCCATTTCCTTTAATTTTGAGTCTTTATATTACCTTTGAAAACTCACCGTTTCACCTTAATTTTCAAATAAGATTGCTAATTATCATATTCTAAAATATTTTGTTTGTATTGTTATGTTTCTTTTGAATTTTTCCATTATTCACATTTCTTACACCTTAAAGATATTTTTATTATCTCTAAGGTTCCTTGGATTTTAATTTCTTTTATTCTTAAATTATTCTTTTTGTGAATTTATTTATTACTTTGATGAATAGGAATTTATCTCTGGTGTTGGGCTGATAACACATTCTGAACACTGAAAACAAAAGAAAAAGCCCTGGGAGCTCCCCCAAAAGTTAGCAGCACTTGTGAATATTCAAGAAGAGATACGGGAGTCGGGTTTGTCAGCATCTCATTCATCCCACAGATGCGGGAGCCCTGAGGGTGAGTCACTCACTGAAAGGGGTCCTGAAGATGTCGGAGATATGCATCCGCATTCCACCAAGGAAACAAGTGAAAAATTAGAAGCAGCAGGAGTGATATGATAACATCACCAGCCACAACTGAGCTATTGATTCGTAATCACTTGTTATGTGCTGGGTAAAAGTTTTGCGCATTTCATGTGGATCTTAAACCCCGAATGGCCCCATAGGACAGGATGGAGAGCAATGTTTTAATATCTATTTTACAGATGAAAATGAGGAGGCCGAGAGAGAGGCCCAGTGCTGAGAAGCTCATTATGCCAACCACTCCAGGAGAGCACCAGCCAGCCCTGTTTCTAACTTCAACAGAGGTTTCATTATGGGTTTTTTTTTTTTTTTTTTTTTTGACAGCTGCCAAAGTAGATTGGATACTGTGATTAGTTTCGTGATTTTTCCTGCTCTCGATAACTTACTTGCAAGTGCTTTGCTCTCAGGAACGTAGGCCTTCTCTTTCCCTTGTGGTCTTCGTGGCCTTCACAGCACCACTCCTCTGACATCTGTCAGATGTGTATCACCGCTTCATTCATCATCTGACAGATTTACTAACTCACCCATCATGTCCCCATTTGTGAGTTGGTTCTTCCACATTTCTCCTCCCCCCTGGGCTGCCACTCATTCTGACACATAGCTGCCAGCCAAACTGTCGCTCTTCTGGGGGTAGCTGCTGGCATCTCATTTGTCAAATTATTTCCTTTCTCTTTGCTTATTAACTTCCCTTTGGATATTTCTTAGGTATTTTTCTTCTTGTCCCCCTGGTCCAACCATTTGCCTCATTTGTTTATTATCTTATCTGTTGACAGCTTTTCAGATTCCACTTGTCAAGGTACTTAAACATTCAAATTCCAGCTCTAGCTTCTATCAGGCTAAACCCACACAAATGTTGCTCTGTGTAAAGTGGATTAGAATTTGCATGCAGATGATGCTTAAATTAGAACACATTTTCAATAGCAGATGAATATCTGGAATATAATGCCCACCAAAATACCCGCTTCCCTTCATAGGAAATAAAACCTGGAATGGCAACAGCATTTTTAAAATGTCACACAGGGTTGGCCAAATAGCTCAGTGGACTAAAGCACATGTTTAGGCAGACTGCAGTGGCTGGGGTTTGATCCCAAGCATGCCATGCTGGCCCTATCCCCGGGGTGCACGGAGACAGTGATTGAGACTGGGTGTGGTGGTGCGCACCTGTAATCCCAGTGCTCGGGAGGCTGAAAATGGGAGAAGTAATGAGTCTAATCTGTGTAGTGAGACCCTGTAGACTCTATACTAAATACATAAAAGATGTCATGCAGCAGCATTTTCTTAAAAAAAAAAAAAAAAAATATATATATATATATATATATATATATATATATATATATATATATATATCCTAGATGTACAAAATAGCAGCCTGTTCTCTCCTAAGGAAAAGGATTCTTCTCTCTTTGCTCTTTATGGATTGGTGTATGTGAAAGTGCATGCACTTCAGGAGAAGCTGGGACTAAGTATTGTACAGCGAGGAGGCATAATGGTCACAGGGGCCCCATGCATGGTCACAGGGGCCCCATGCATGGTCACAGGGGCCCCATGCAAGGGACGTCGAGTCTGCATTTCTACATGGGAATTACAGGAACCCTTGAGAGTCCTGCCTGAGTGGGCTGTTCTTCTTGTGTGCACAGGTTAGTGAGGATATAAGTAGACACATGTGAATGCATGTACATATGTAGGTTTATAGATGAGTGTGTGCGTATGCATACAAACATAAGTTGACCATAAATGCATGCACATGTGCATTTGCAAGTATTGGTGTAAACAGCAAACTAACTATAGTGGTTGATTGTGTCAACTTGAGCAGTTTAAGAGTTTTAATGAACTGGTTCAGCTATGCTACACCCTAGGGTATAGAGGACCCACCCTAGGGTGTTTCACACCTGGATAATGTAAAAAGGAAATGAGGAAGGACAAGGAGTTTCTGTGCTTCAGAGGAGCTCCTGTCTTTGCCTTCAGCTTGGACATCATCTCCTGGCTCCTGGTGGAGACTCTTCAGCTCCTGCCTCAGATCCTTCATCCTTCCCACACAGACTCATCAGCCTTCTGTTGCACACCCATTGGCCTTCTGATATGGACTGGTACAGGGCACTAGAGTGAGTTCCAGACCTTGGACTGCACCCTTCAGCCTCCAGGGCTCTCTGTACGCTTCCTCATCCAATTCTGGCTAATGGTCGTAGGCTGGTCTTGTAATTTCTCATACATTTGCACATCTTGTGTTCTGTCTGCTTCTCTAGTAAAACCTTGACTGATAGACTGACAAACAGTGTGTCTGTGGACCTCTGCACTGCAGGTACCAGACCTCACTTAGCTGTTATACTAGCCCATGCAATGTAAGTCCAGGAGTCCCTTAGGTCCATTGCTAGCTACGTGTCTTGCTAAGCTCCAAACCCAGCACCATTTATGAGGTAGGTTCTGTCACTTCCTACTGTGCAAGTGAATCAAACTGGCATGGAGTTGCTTACCTGGCACTGCCACTCACAATCCTGATGTCATCAATCTGAAGAGTTAGGCAAAAAGAAAATTTTGGAACTATGCTGAAAGTGTAAAAATGTGTAAAAAGTGGCACCCATGCTGGGAAGTTCATCGTAGTGCTTCCCAGAAAGGCAAGTTCACCTTCTAGGGTGATTAACTTTATGAGTCAACTTGACTGAACTAAGAGACACCCAGACAGTGTGCTGAACATTATTTCTCCCAGTGATGGGGAGGATATTCCTGGAGGAGATAAGCATGTGAATCAGGAGACTGCAGCCCCTGTGGGTGGGCATCTTCCAATCTATTAGGGACAGAACAGAATAAAATGAAACAAAAGGCCTATTTTCTAAATTCTTGAGCATCAGAGTTTCTAGGCCTTGGGCCTTCATACTGGAGGATTACACTGGCGAGCCCCACCCCTGCCTTCCTCTTCCTAGGTTTTCAGGCATGCAGACTTACATTGAGTTATGCCACCAGCTTTCCTGGGTCTTCAGCTTACAGGTGACAGATTAGGGATGTGTTGATGTCCATACTCCCCTCCATAGCCTCATAAGCCAGTTCCCATGATTTCCTCTCTCTACATATCATTAGGTTTGTTTTGTTTTGTTTTGTTTTTTGTCTTTTTGAGACAGGGTCTTGCTATGCAGTTGAGGCTGACCTTGAGCTCACTTTTGTAGCCCAGGCTGGTCTCGAACTCACACCAATCCTCCTACCTCAGCCTCCCAAGTGCTGGAATTACAGGCATGAGCCACCACGCCCGGCTTACATATCATTAGTTTTATGTCCCTAAAGAACATTGACACACCATTCTTTCAAGCATACATGTGGGTCAGGAAGATAGCAAAGGAGTCTAAGTACCTGCCTGGATCTGGGTTCAATTCCTGATACCATATGTCATGTATGCCCCACCCAAAGCCCACCAAACTGGCCACCAAAGCCACGTGTGGTGGTGCACACCTGTAATCCCAGCACTAGGGAGGCTGAAACAAAAAGATCACTACAAGTCCAACTGCATAGTGAGACTCTATACCAAATACATAAATTAAAATGATAATACATAAGGACATATATATATATATATATATATATATATATATATATATATATACAAACACATTACAGCTAAAATAGCACCTTGTTATCATAAGAGAAAGGGGATATGCTCTAAAACCCTGGGGGAGGGGACTGTCTAACTTTAGAATAGGTACTTTATGAAACTAACAAACTCCAGGAAAATTCCTAAGGGTTCCTCAAAGATAGACAACATTGCTCCCAAGAACCACAGGCAGATTGTGGTGAGATAAAAGGAAGCGATGAAAATGGTTGGTGTACAGAAGAAAACACATCTAGAAGAAACTTCAGGACAAAAAAGAAAGATCCCCAGTTAAAATCTGTGCTGGAAACAGTGAGGAGCAGCCCAGAAGTGCTGACGAATGTTGGCTGCAGAGTAATATTTGAAAGTTTCTCCCTTACTTTGCTAGATCTTCCATCAAGAGACTGATTTGGAAGCTGGGACTCCATGTCTCTCCCATGGGGCTCATGGAAGGCATTCACAGGAGGCTGCAATGGAGAGGGAAGGGGCCTGCAAAGAGGCCGTTCCTTCCCTTTGTTGGCATTCACAGCAGTGCCTGCCTCAGGCCACCAAAGGCCTCTTGTCTTCTCTGGTTTTGTTCTCATCCCAGGCCTCAGAGCCGCATCCTCCCTCAGTCATGTCCTCTCTCAGCCCTGCAGAGACAGGGCATTCCCTAACCCTGAGAACTTCACCATGGGCCGTTGGCCCCACTCAGTCCTGCCCACCTCTGCACAGAGCTTCCTCATTAAACTCCCTGCTACCTAATTTGAATATGTCATTTATGTCCTTTAGAGTGCCAAATGAGGCATCATATGTGCAGCCCCAGGCATTTCCCAAGAGAGTCCCTGAATCTTTCTGGCTTTTTATAAACTATGGCTCTGGGCAGTAATGTGAGTTTTAAGAATATCACTGCTTAAAAAATAGTTTTAAAAACACTGATGAAAACAAACTTGAGAAGCTTTCATGAGAGTACCAAAAAGGAACATAGAGGCAAATTAAAAAAAAAAAAAATGAGGGGAAAAAAACCTCTCAAATTTGGAGAATGCAAAACAGAAATTTAAATAATCAGCCATACATGTTTCCAGAGAAGAACTGAGAACAAGTCATTCTGTTCCCATTATGGATCGAAACTTGCAGTGGTCCCAGAGCTTGCCTTACATTCCTAAGGCCAGGAAGCACCGATTATGCAAGGATTCTGAATCTAACCAAATTGCTCTTCTGGTGCAAATAAAGGACAGCCGCCTCTGCTCATGTGCGGTGGGAAATTCATGTGGCTCCTGGAACCAGCTGAAAGAGATGAGTGAAAATGCAAAATCAAAGAGGTGAAGGCAGACACAAAGTAGTGGGGTGAGTGGAAAATAACAAGCAAGGAGTACCCACCAAAGAAGGCTTGCTATGCTGGGTCTGCATGAAAGGAGAGAAGGGGGTTTGGTGCACAGAAAAAAATGCTGCCGTATTTCCATAGGAGATTTTTAAGTTAATTTCCAGGTAGTAGAATTTATCTACAATGAAATGTACTCTATTTCCCTATTGATGACAGCTCTAGGAGTAAGCATGGTGGCCACCTGGATGCCTACTTTTGTTTAAAATTGCCAAACTCTATGCTTGCAACAAGAACATCTTGTTCTTTGTAAGGATGAGAAGATGTTCATCTTTGTTTTCAGTTATTTTATAAAGGTAGAACTGGGGATACTTTAGAAAACTTGTAAGACAGCCCAGAAAGGAAGAGGTGAGATGTGTTTTTAAAAAGATATCACTTACACAAAGTTACAGATAAAGAACTCTTTTGACAAGTGCATCAAAAGATACATGAGTACTCTCCAGAGACAATGACAACACTTGATCGAAATACTTTGTACAAAAGCTTAAACAAATAAAGACGAATAATATTTCACAGTTACGACCACTCAGTATCATGAAGATTCTAATTTTCCCTGCTATAGTTTGGGAAGGTATCCCCAAAAGGCACATGTGTTCAAGGCTTGCGGGAGGTCTCTAGAGCACCAAGATGTGCCCTCAAATGGAGGAGTGGGGCCTAGCTACTTTCTCACTCACTTTTGCTTCCCAGTGATGAGCTGAATGGTGTTTCTCTGTCATGTAGCCCTCTGTAATATGATGGCTCACCCAAAACGAACAGGCCAACCCACTGTGTGCTAGAACCTCCACAGCTGCGGGGAGCATAGCTAATCTTGAGTGTGAACTTGATTGGGTATGAGACACCTGGGAGATTAACAGCATACTTCCGGTGATATCTGGTTGGGCCATGGGGCATGGCCTTGGTGACAGTCTTTAGCCCCTGGTCCCTTCCTCTTGGGCTCTTCCTATGTTTTCCTTCCTGGACACCAACAAATGAACAGCTTCCTCCACTATCACCCTGTCATCAAGTTTCATTCTTCAATTTTGCTGCCTGTGGGTGGCAACCTCTCAAACCAGGAACCAAAACAAACTTCTCTTCCTTTGAATTGGATGTGGCAAGTATTTGGTCATGGCAATGAAAAGGGAGCCAGTACAGTGCACTTCAACAAGCCCTTTCTCTGTACTAGTTGCTTACCTCAGTATTTATGATAGGAACAGGATGCTGGCTACCACACTCCCTAGAGTGATATCTGCATATGCTGTGATTCTGGTAAGAATTTCAACAAGGAATTCTGCATGGAATCTCCATAGAAGAAGAACAAAGGGCCAAGAATGGCCAAGGCCCTCTTACAGATAAAACTGTAGAGACTTGTTTTTTGGTACAGATACCACAGACAGAAGACAGATACTTTCTTTAATCTTCCAAAAGTTATTGCAGATAATCTGTGTAACTGATTTTAACAACTTCTATTAGCTATTAAATAATACTGTTTATGTAAGGCTATTTTGTCTATTTCAATCAATTATTCTAACCACTGTGAAACTACACAGACTAAAATAGCAAAACAAATTTGAGTCTTCTGTTCTTTCCTTATCAGAATTTTGGCATATTGATAAAGCACTTAAACTTATAGCAATTTGACTTGGTACACATAAAAAAACCCAACATAGCATACAAATGTTTCAATATCAACACTACCTTGTGTCTAACATAAAATCATTCAGGGATCAAATATAAGGTCCTCAACTGATATTGTTCACTAAAAGAAGTCGGGACATTTGAAAGAAAATCTAATAACTAATAGCTTATAAGGTAGAATTTTTTAGAGCTGGCTAAGTGGAGACAGCTCCTTAGAATTGCATATTAAATTCACTTTCAATTAGTCTGGTTCAACATTTTATTCCTATGATTTGTATGCTTGGTGATACTTTTAAAATTAACTGTGCCACAGAGAGGCATATCACATACTTCACAGCTATAATAATTTTTCTAATGCTCTATCTTTATAACAGTAATTGCCTTCTTTCTGAAAGAATATGCATTTTGGATATAGTGACACTTCATCCATTTCTTTACTAATACTAGAGCTACCTCAGCATATTATATTTTTTCCTTAATGACTTTTTTCTATTATGAGACCAAAAAGACCCTAGGGAAAAGGAAGTCCATTAGAAAGGGAAGCACTGTAGGGCAGGCTAGAATTTCTAAGGTGGACATCAGACAATTCTTGCCAAGAAGAGACTGAACAAAAGAGTCCTCATTTCCTTTCACATTTCCTGTGAATTGTACAAGGTATTTAAAAGTAAATGGCTACAAGATTTGCGGGACTTATTAATAAGACAATGAGTTAAATTGCCAGCACAGCAAAGCATGCCACTGTCCAGTGCAGCCCCATTGCCAGCTGGGGAGAGTTGTTCCTCGATGCTCAGCTAAAATGGCTCCCAGAACACCCTGTTTAAACCCCTCAGATCGAGATATAATGGATCCTCTTGCCCCAACACCTGGCTCTCTCTTCTGCAACCAGCACAAATCAGAGGATTGTTCAATAAGAGGACAGAGTCCCTGTGACCCCTTAGTTTAAGGAGCCATGCCCTGGAGAATGTCTAGAAGAAACTTCTGAGAAGTTACTCCATTGGCAGGCTGGGCCACTTAAGACCACTTCCTGAATGTGCTCAAACATAGGCCAGGCACAAGTGTGAATGAAGCGTGAGAGAAAATTCAGAATAGATCTGTGGTTGTACTACTGCTGTTAGACTTGTGCTATTCCCTGGGTTTTGTTAGTGTTGTCCTGGAAAAGTTCTCTCTAATCCACCTGCCCGCTGCCATTCATCCAATGTGAAGGTCAAATCCCACTCTCACTGCAAATTTAGTGCAAGCCAATCATTCTCCATTTCAATACAAGTGGAGCTTGTGTTGCATGCAATGGACAGAGTATGCCCTTAGAAATAGGACAAGCAAAAAAATAAAAAGAAAATAGGATGAGCAAACACTTCTATAGCCAAGTTTAACAGTTGCTACTGATGGACTCATGGGCAGTTATGTAACTAACCCCTCTGAAGGGACCAAGACCTTCACTCCTAGCAGTGAATCTTTCTCTGGGACTCGGGGACACCTGCTGTGGTCTGTGTGCAAAAAGCACTAGTGAGCATTAGGTGACCATCTTTCTAAGCACAATATATATATATATATATATATATATATATATATATATATATATGTCATTCCTCTATTAAGTTCTTTTTTTTTTTTTTTTTTTTTTTTTTTTTTTTTTTTTTTTTTTTTTTTTTTTTTTTTTTTTTTTTTTTTTTTTT
>PVJA010011062.1:0-27073 GCA_004027025.1 Myocastor coypus | reverse complement strand
CTCTATTAAGTTCTAACTTAAGGTAAATTCTTTCTATTATCTTATAGTCAGATTCATGGGTCTACATCTACAGATTCAACAACTTTGCACTGGAACTTCCAAAACAAAGTATTTCATGGTTTGTATTAGAAATATTCAGGTGGGGGGAGGGAAGAATCTGCATCTTCTTGAACACATGCATTTTCTTTGTCATTATTCCTTAAACAGCACAGTGTAGTAGCCATTTATGTTGCATTAAATATTATGAATACTCTAGAAATGACCGGAAGTATACAAGAGGAATATAGGTAGGTTATATGCAAATATTATACCACTTTATGTGAGACTTGAACATCCATGGAGTGGCATATTTATGGGTTTGAAACCAAGCTTACACAGATACTGAAGCATGACTATATTACCATTTCCATATTGTATGGCTTGCTATGTTTTGGACAAGTCTTCCCTAAATATCTATGTATTGAAAGCTTGATCTCTGGTCCATGGAGCTATTGGGAGGTGGTGAGACTGTTAAGGGTAGAGCCTAGTGGAAGGAAGGTAGCTCACCAGGGTATGAGATTGAAGGAGGTATTGGGATTCTGGCCCCCAGCTCTTTCTCTCTTTGCTTCCCAGTTGCTACAAACGTAAGAAGCTTTGTCCTATGTGTTCCTCCCATCATGAGGTGTTGCCTCACTGTAGGACCAAAAGCCGTGGGGCCAAGTGACCCTACACTCAGTCCTTCGAAATGTAAACAAGAAGGCACCCTTCCTCCTTAGAGTTACCTTGGCGATTTTGTTACACTGACTTCCACATAACTACTTTTGTCTTTCCAATTCAAATAATTTCTTTGTATGGGACTTAAACTTTCCGAAGGCAGACCCATGCCTCATCCTCTCTGTTTCCATCTTATCACAAGGCTCTGTGCCTTATACAACAAATTACAGCTACACAGAGGATGACCGTGACCCAAGACACTGAGACTAATCACCTAGAAATTCTGAGGATGTTCCATGCAGTGCCCTTTCCCTGTGCAGAAGTAAATATATAGCAAGTAGTAAATACACAGTAGGTCTACTGTGTGCAGCATCACCACCTTCAAGGTCATGGCTGAAGCACTCTGGAAATATATAACAAGGCTCCCACTACCAGAACTGGGCAAACTTTTCTTTGCTGGAAACATCTTTAGACTTTGTTGATGCCCATAACGGGATACTAAGTAGATTCACTATAAACAAGAGATGCATCAGCATCTTCAAGTCCAGCTACATGGAAGTGGCCACACAGCTGCAGAAAACCACTCCAGCCATGTGGATTGGAACTGCAGAAGAGCCTGGGATTCCAGCCAGAGCAGCACATGGGTATCTCAAGCTCCCAAGATGGTCTGATCTCTCTTGTGTTCTTCTGACAGCCCCCATCATCCTCTCCACCCCTGTTTCTCTGAGAAGAGACTAGGATTGAGGGGCTCGGGAGTAACTAATTTTTTTTTTTTTCTGAGAAGCTTTCCACAGCCAGCCAATAGCAATAATTAGGGAAAAGCTGACTTCGAGCGTGTAATTACTTATTAGGAGCCTTTGTCTACCTTGTTTCTAATCTTCCTCCCCAAGGTCATCATCTCTTGCCAAAAGTAAGCTGTAGTACACTTCCAGTTGAAAGGCTGCCTGATAAATCCAAATCTAAGCATTTACACTTTTTTTTTTTTTTTTTTTTTTTAGCATTTACACTTTGAACTGATGTGAGTTGGGCGACTGTGATCATCGTCATGCTGGACTGGAAGTGAATGTTTCATCCATGGGCGGCGTCAGTTTTGCCTCGTCATGAGTGCTTTCGCGTTCGGTACCTGAATTGGTTGGTGCCACTGTCAGCGTTCTGAGTAGACTCACTTTCCCTAGTGACGTTTCATAGCACTGCAAGTTCAGGGGGAGCGGATTAGTCTATTTCATAAGCGAGATGAGTTTTATATACTTAGACTGCCTTTTAGCAAAGTAAAATCTTGCATTGTTTAAGGACCTGAACAAATGAATATGCATGCAGCTTATTTTCCTCTCTTCCACATTTGACCAGTGAAGGTTTTGTCTTTAATGCGGTGAAGTAAAATATACTCTCTTAAAAAGAGGTCCTGAACCCGATTCTAAGAACCCCCCCGAAGTGGATTTATAATGAATTTTCTGAATAAATAATGACTCCAAATACATTTACATTAAACATATTAACCTTTAACTCATCTATATTTTTAAATAGCATATTAAAGTTACATTTGAGCTCAATTGATGGCTTGGAAAGTAAACCCTACAGGCTTTCTATCACTCACATTAAAGGTTAAAATGATTCATATTTCTTTCCCATAGAACATGGCCAAACATGCAACTTTAGCATAAGACTAGAACTGAATTTCTGATGGGCACAGCAGGAAACATTTCTATTAGTATAAAAATTCAAAGACATTTTTCAAAAGAAGCTAATATATGCTGCATAAGATTTTAAGCTTTCTTACACTGAAAAATGATCAGCATAGCAATACAGAGAGAGACATTGAAAAGGTACTAATCCCAGCTGAAGCCCATCTATCACACGCTTTCCATTCTGTGGTGCTGGTGTGTTTCATTAAATACTGCAGTTGAGTAAAACAAAAACAACAGAATTCAAGCTGAAGGGAAAGACAACTGAAGCTATTTTTCTTCATCAGTTGTCTATGTTTCTAATAATCATACTATAAGAGTGAATCTGTGACATCCACTTAAGAATACATATATCAGACTGGTTTTAAAGCCCAGGACTAATACTTAGCCATTACTACCACTTCAGGATGGGTCCAGTGAGGTTGGCTCCAGAGGACTGGAAATGTCCTCACCAGTGTCCAGAACAGCAGCAGAGCGAAGACTGTGAACTACATGGGTTCCTCAGGGACAGAATTCCAGTCTCCTCTCCAGAATTAACCAAACACCTCCAGGAATCGGTGCTAAACTGGGGAAGCTTTGTCTTATGAGGGAAAAAATAGGGAAAGAAAAAAATCCTACCTTCTTCCATTTACTGGTTTCTAAAAGACTATGCAGGAATTATTGGACCTCATCAGCACATTGGTACTGTATCTGGTCTGATGTGTTGTAGGAAGTCCAAGGCAGGGCTACAAGTGCAGCTAAATTAAACTTATTAAGCCAAGCAGTGAGTTTTTTTTTTTTTTTTTTTTAAGTTAAATGTAAAGGTCTCATGTAAGACAATGACTGTGACCCAGCCTGCTTATGCTGACACTGAGATTTCAGCTTTCCCTTGGAGTGTGCTGGTGTACTGGTGCTGAGTGGAGTGGAGTGTCCTTGGGCAAAGCCCAGCTAGTGCTCGGAAAGGGATGAGCACAGGGTCGCGTATCTGTGTCTTGCTGTGCTTGCTATTACAAAGTGAAACCAAGGTGATGAGACCTTTTCACCATGACCTCTTTTCACTCAACTCTCTTACTATAAAACTGAATCACTGGGGCTGGGGAGATAGCTCAGGGGCACCAGTGCCTGCCTGGCAAGCGCAAGGTCCTGAGTTTGATTTCCTGGTTCTGCAAAATAAAACAAAGCTGAATCATTCTAAGAGCTTTTTCTCATCCACCTGAAATGCAGAACCCAGACACATGCTTTGGAAAACAATGCAAGCCATGAAACACAACTGTGTAAGAGGTAGAGTCTGGAGCTATTGTTAGTTATTTCAAATACACTAAATGTACTCCCATTTGGCAATTGTACGCATAAATGTTTTTTAAAAAAAATAACGATCATTCGAAATAAATTTTAACTTTTAGAGTAGATTTAGGTTCATAGCAGAACTGAGCAGAAGGTAGGTTTCGCACACTCTCCCTCTAATCTGCCATGCTCACCTCCACCCACGGGATTTGCCACAAGCAGCAAGCCCACGCAGCTGCATCACATGACCTCAAGCTCTGTGGTGTCCATTAGGATCTACGCTTGGTGTTGCTTGTGTTTGGCCCAGTGTGCAGGGAAGCACTACAGCATCATATGCAATAGTTTCACTGCTTTAAAAATCCTCTGGGCTCCATTTATTCATCCCTCGCCCTGCAAATACTTTCTTTTCACTATCTCCATAGTTTTAGCTTTTTCAGAAAACGATGTAGTTGGAATTATACAATGCAAAACCTTTCATATTGGCTTGTTTCACTTAGCAACACTCATTAAAGCTTCCTCCTGTCTTCTCATGGCTTTGGGGCTCATTTCCATTTAATATTGAATAATTCCCTACTGTCAGGATGTACCAGTTTATTTACACATTCACCTAGTAAGAGAGGAGGCCAAGTCTCACTACTTCATCTCTTGGGGACTATGATCTCCAAAAACTATTTAAAAATACAGATTTTAATGTTTGTGAATGCTAACATGACCTATATACCTCCTACAGGAGTCTGTAGGCGAGTACAGGTGTTGCTAACATTTTCACAACCCACACACGTCGAACTTGGTCTTGTCCAACATCCACAAGAGCTAGTCCCTTTGTTAGTTCTAATAACAACTCAGGAGCTCTGCACCCCAAAACCCTATGAGCCAGGTATGCAGTAAAGTTCAACTTCCATTCTGAAACAGCATTGCACGGGTGGCAGGTGACATCTGTGATTGCCTGCTGGGGTAAAACTGACTTTGTTTTGTTTAATAAGTGATGTTTTATGTCATTAAATTTGATATGTTATGTAAGCTGGGATACCCATATCAGCTCTACTGAGGTATAATTAGCAGAAAAGGAAAACCCAACCATTTCAAGTACATAGCTCAATGAGTCCTGACAAACACATCTAACCATGCAAATAACACAGTCAAACCGGAATGTTCAATTGCCCCCAAAGGTTTCTCTGCGCACCTCTGTTGTCAGTCCCTTCCCACCACTCAAGCCCCAAGCCACCACCAATCTGCTCTACATCACTAGAACTTCACAAAAAAACGCAATCAATGTAGTCATTTGCACCTGCTTCTCTTATTTACTGAATTGCTCTCGAGATTTATCCATGTTCATGGATTAAGCACTGGAAGTATGAGAACCCCAGTGATACTCTGCCAGAGAGGTAGAAAATCGCTCACCAAAACTCACTGCAGTAATAAGATGATAACGAACTGTATTCCATGCCTCTCAGATGATAACCCTGCATAACAGTGATTTCTATTTTAGGATATCCAGAGGATTTGAAGATCCATGAAATAAGATTAAGGGTCTTTCTAGGTATACTGTCTAATCATATACACAAGGATAGATTTCTTTTCAAAAATCACCTGCTAGCTAAAGGCTATTAAAAGCAATTAGGGGCCGATGAGATGGCTCAGTGGTCTAAAGCCCCTGCTTAAGCAAGCTTAGGCAACTGTGGGAATGAAGGTTTGATCGCCAGAACTACAGGATGCACCAGCCCCACCCCCAAGGCAGGCTGAGCCTGCCATTGAAAAAAAAAAAAAAAAGCAATCTGGTGGGGGAGGGGTGACATGAGCAAAGTGTCCAAGTAAGGCTGTCTAAAAATTCTCTCCCACTCAAAAGGAACAAAAACACAGAGAAATTGTCAGAATTAATTTGCTCAAAACTTTGGAAAATTATAAAATTCTCACAGCAACCTCCAGAGTTTTACTTAGATAAAAACCGTTGAAATTGAGTTAAAATGCTGAAGTTTGTGGTGTTTTGTTTTTTTTTTTAACTTGCCCAAATCCTCTTTTCTATTTCCCAACTCAACAGTGACAAAGACAGCTAATTCACACCCTTGGTACAGCCTGGAAAGCACGTGAGGGATGGGAACAAAAATGGGATTCTTTTAGAGCCTCTTTCCCACAGAACTGCCATGAGAAGGCTCTTGAGTGATTCCTGGGAAGACCCTTTCAAGGCTATTTGTATTTGACCTAACCTGGAGGCTACCCAGGGTGAAAAGTCTCCTTCCTGGGGAATAACTATCAAATACATTTACAGGTGTTTTCACTCTGTAGTTGTCTAAGACATGAGTAACAATTACAGCAAAGGAAACATCTGACCCTCCCCCAAATTTTCTTTTTTAAAGCAGAGGAGTAAGACACCTAGAAAGCACTTGGAAAGGTCCAACATTCTACAGAAAACAGAATGGGATATGCACACACATATATATGCACACATATTCTGGAAAGACTTGAGAAAGATCTACGTGCTCACCTCTGACTTTGAAGTTCTAGATCTAAATAAACAAGAAATTAAAATTGAAGGCCATCTGTCAGCTGTAACTCCCCACCAGGATGCTGACATCAGACCCCAGCAGACACACAGATCCACTCAGCAAGCACTGGGAGAAGTACACACTCCAGGTGTTTTGGGAAATCTCTGCTCAAGCCCTGGATGACCACTAGGCTGAGCAGATGGTCCGGGAGCCACACTTGACAGAGAATACAGATGTTATAAAATTGATTTCATACAGTCACCAAGCAAGCCAAGAACAATATTCACAGTGAGCATCATCAGCAACAAACTACGGGAAGCAGAATAATGTGGTTTCCGGAAGTGTAATATGCTACTGAAAAATGCTTAATTTTCATCAAAAAGTTGTAAGACATCTAAAGATGCAAGTAAGTAAGGGCCATATACAGAGGGACAAAAGCAACCAGTATCAGTGGCCTTTCAGAAAAGCCAGATGGTAGACTTGGGAGACAAAGACTCTCAATCAGCTATTTCAGCTCTATAGAAGGATCTAAAAAGAATCATATCTAAAGAACTAAATGAAAATAGGAGAAGCATGGCTCACCAAACAGAGACTATCAATAAAAAGAAATAACAAGAGCCAACGAGAAATTACAGAGTTGAAATGCACAGTAACACAAGTGATAAATACTCTAAAGTAGATTTTCGTCTGGGTATCAGAGATGGGAGACTAAGAAAAGCAGAAACAGATCTTAGGAGCTCAGACACCATAAAGTTTATCAACATGTAGGTAACAGATATTAAAAGGAGCAGAGAGACGCAAAAGTGTTGAAAGTGTATTTGAAGAACTTATGACTAAATCTTCTCAAATTTGATGAAATACTACCAAACATCCAAACTCATGCCCTACATGGGTTAAGCTCAAAAAGAGCCATATGTAGACATATTGTAATCAAATTGTCAAAATCAAAGGGACACGTAAAAGCAAGAGAAAAGTAATTTTTCATATCCAGTGAGTCTAGCGCCTAGTTTCTTATAAAGCATGAAGGACAGCAGCTGGTACAGAGGACATATTCAAGGTCCTCTGTAAAAGTAAAAGTAAAAGTGGAAGACTGTCACTTGAGAATTACTTGTCCAGCAAAACTATGGAGGAGAAATTAAAACACTCCTCGATAAGAGCAGTGATATGCTATGTCACTCCTACATATGATATGAGACCTCTCCTATAAAGTAAAGGAAAAGAATAGAATAGTACAGAAAAGGCCACTCTTTTCCTGTGTGATTTAAAGGACAACTACATAAAGTAATAATCATATATCTGTATTGGGATCTGTACTGTACTTGTTAGCATTCCTATAAATGGGAGTACTACATGTTCTAATGTTAATTGTTATACTCAGGGAAATCACTAAGGCACTAGAAACATCTTTTTAATACAAAACTAAGAGAAAATAGTTGTATACATAGACCAATATTCCCATAATCATAGTGGGTTATTGGCAGAACTGGCATTGTCGGAAGCTATTGATTTAAGCCTTTCACAGATCAGCATACTAATATAACTTTTCTCTTTATGCCTTGTGGTTAATCTTTTCTGCTGGGTGGTTAAGGGCAAGTTAAAGCAAGTCCTGTACAACAAAACATGGAACTTTTGTATCTCCCAAGGTCAGTCAAATCCCTGACTGGGATTTACCTTGAAACCATGTACAGTGCTTTGTAGAACTGTTGTCAGCGTCAGTCTTCTGGATGAGTCATAGCCATTGCTTGACCAGTCTGCTCTCTGTGAAAGCCTGAGAGAATGTTTTCTCTCTAGGTGAACCTCCTTAGGCACACATCATCGATCTCTATCCTCTGTGGCCCCATAATCTCCTGGAACTGAACATTTGGGACACCACTGAGTTACAAGATGTTAGATCACAGGTTCTCTTATGTTCTAAGTCCTCACTGACCTTGAAGGGCTAGGGCCAAAATATTGGCTGTCCTTGTAGCCCTTCTTTTTGTCCAATTTTTTGTCTGTAAACTTACATTCTTAACCCTCCAGGAGAAAAGTTTAGTGATATTATTACTCTATAACATAGGTACTTGAGCTTAACATCACTGTCTTTCTGAATATCAAACATCTTAGACTTAACTTGGAATTGGTATTTTCCATTAATCACATAAGAAGGGAAATATTATAAAATGCTTTAAACCCTACAGGATTAATTTAATATCTGGGCTGAGTATTCACTAGCAATGTAGGTAAGAAAAAGAAAGGATAATCAAGGACATAACGTGAGACATTTCCCCAGCAACTTTTTTTCTTGGCAGTATCTAATAAGCTAATAATTAGAGCAAGTACAGTTCACTCTGGTGTATAACTAGGCACATAATTAATATACAGTATCTTTCTAGAAATTAAAAACTATGAACATTTTAAAAATACTGCACACAAAAGAACAATCTCAGAATCATAAAGTGAGAGATATTTTAAACTAAAAAGAAACCTCAAAAGCCACATAGAGATTTTTTTAAATCTAAAATTTGGAAAATAAGAAGCATTCAAGGGCCAGGGATTTAGCTCAATGGTGTAGCACTTATCTGACAAGCATGACATCCTGGTACCCCCCCCTGAAATTAAATTAAATTAGATGAATAAAAAGCATTCCCATATTAAGAAAAAAGCCTACTTCATTATAAATTAAAGTACATCAGATTTGAATTAGCCAACTAGAAAAGTATTACTATATTAAGAAAAGCATTACTGATATTAAGAAATCCTTCAAAAAATTAAAACTATCTGCAGACAAAGTATGAACATACAGTTCACATAAGAAATTTAAATAGGAGGGCTGGCAAGATAACTCAGTAGCCAAGCACCTGCTTAGGCAAGCACAGGGACCAGAGTTCAATCCCCACCCCCACATACCGACCACACCCCTCCCTCCCCAAGACAGTGCACTGAGCTGGCCACCAAGACCAGTGTGATGGAAATGCCTGTAATCCCAGTGCTGGGGAGGCTGAAGCCAGGAGGACAACTACGAATCTGAGCTGCATAATGAGACCCTGTACCAAATACATATAAAAAACTAAATTAAAAA
The DNA here is from genome assembly GCA_004027025.1 of Myocastor coypus. NCBI lineage: Eukaryota > Metazoa > Chordata > Mammalia > Rodentia > Myocastoridae > Myocastor > Myocastor coypus. The sequence goes on along the minus strand of PVJA010011062.1, from coordinate 17,894 downwards.
GAAATCCAAATAGGACATGAAATCTTATTATTTAGTTTATTTCTATCACATCTAGTTTTTTCCCTCTTTTTTCTGAATTCTTTTAAATTAATTGGTGTTTTTGTAATTTGATTTTATTTCCACGGTTGATTTCTTAATCAACTGCTTTGGTTTGGTGGTTATTTTAAGACTTCAATATGAGGTGTGATTAAACTATATGATGACCACTGAAATTTTGAAATTGATTTAAGAAAAAGCTACATTATTGTTATTCCCCTTCATATTCTCCCCTTCACTCCAAACACATTTATTCCATCTTTCTTGCCCCTTTCTGAAGCAGCTCTGCAAGTATTCTTTTGTGCAGATTTTTGTTAGTTGTGATAAATATACAACATCATATCATGGCAAGGCAGGCCCACAAAACCATTACAGTGTGTTTTCCTCGATCTCATTTACCAGCTCTGGACCTGTCCAGAAATGCCTCCAAAGGGGAAAAAATGACAGGATGGATGAAATGGAAGTTAGAATGGAGAAGTAATGGCATCATGTCAAGTACTATAATTATCTTCCTTTTATTTATTTATTTATTTTTTATGTATTTAGTACAGGGCTTACAGGGTGTACAGGCTCTCACTACATAGATCAGACTCCTACTGATTCTCCTGTTTTCAGCCTCCTAAGTGCTGGGATTACAGCACACAGCAAGAAGCCCGGTCTCAATCACCATCTCAGCACACCGCAGGGACGGGGCCAGCACTGCACGCTGGGGATGGAACCCTAGCCGCTATGCTCTGCCTAAGCAGGCGCTTTAGTCTGCTGAGCTATCTGGCCAGCCATCTTCCTTTCACTTAAACAAACACCATATTTTTCAGCTACACCTCAGACACATTTCAATGTATCCTAGCTTACCTCCTAATGATCTTACATTTCCTCAAACACTGTAACATAAAATGCAAACAATACTGAAACCACAACTGGATCTCTATGATTCTCGTATTCCTATAGAACAGTTCTTTAAAAATAGATTTATATTGGGCTGGGGAGATAGCTCAGTAGAATAAGTGCTTGCTTGACAAGAGCAAGGACCTGAGTTCAATCCCTGGTTCAGCGGGGGAGGGAATAGATTTATATTGCTTTAAAAAACTATACTAAAGAAACTATAACTTATTATTTTAAAAAAAATAATGTTTTCTGTGTCTTGGTTATTCACCTCTCCATAGCACTGGTGATTACCCATGGTCTAGTATGCAGCCCACACCCAGTTTGCTGAAGTTTTATTTAATTACATTCCCTACCATGATGTGGAAGACTTCCCATTATGGCCACATAAGCCAGCACAAAGTACTTTCCGGACTCTTTTGGAAAATAGTCTAATTGGAGGCATATACTCTGATTCCTAATTTGCTGTCCAGCACAGTGAGGAACTCTTTACACTGAGTGCAGGGGAGACCACTGCTTTGATCACAAGACACAAGCAGCACAGCTAAACACAGTACCGCAGGTGCACAGCTATGCTCTTATATGGGCATAGGTCGCTTGCTTTCAGTACCTGCAGAGGCATTGGTTTCTGGATTCACAAGCTGGGACTGCTCCAAACTCATCAACCCGGGAGCAGGCCAGGCTGGGGGAGGGTATGGCTGCGTGAGGTTGGCCAGATGCTGACCTTTGTTCAAGGCGGATGAAGGGTACACAGATGCTCATCATATTAGGCCCTCTACTTTGGTGTGTATCTGGATATTTCTACATAAAAGCGGTCATGAAAAGCAAATTTCTTGTATGAACTACTATAGAGAGAAAGCACAACTGAATTCCATACATCCCTCTCTTCCCAGCGCTTTTCACGATGTCATGGCTGTTCTCATGGAGGAGCTGCCTCCCACACACAGATTGGCTTTTTTCTCTTTCCATTAACATTTAGCACGTGCCATTATCTCCCAAGTCGGACCACTTAGAAACAAGGTTATAAATAATTGATTCATAGAAAAGGAAAAGAAACCACCGTGCTGCAGTTTTCATTAGCCATCAAGGCCCGGAGAATCTCTTCCTGTGGTCCTGACACACACACATCAATATATTAATGCACACACCGAGAACAACAGGTATGCAAATCAATAGGCCCAGATCTGTCCAGGAGGCTTTCCAGAGAGAACAACCACCATCCTCTCCCATCTCCAGGTGGCCCCTTCCTCAGCACCATGCTCAGCCACTCTCCCACTCCAGTGCACACTTTCTGGGGTACCCTCACATCTCTTCACTCTCCAAAGCACACAAAAAGCTACCACTGCTTCAACTCACCCACACCATGTGCTGCTCATGCGGTCTCCCACGAGCATGTATATAAGCATGAGCAGGCCTTAGGAACTGGAGAAAATGCCTGTACCCACACTTTGAAAATGTTTGCTTACAGGACATCCTCAGGGGAGGGGACCAAAACCAAACAAACAAGGACAGGATGTGCTAGGAACACCCTGAGAGGACACTCAGAAATGCAACTAGAGGGCTCCCATTGGCTCCTGAGGCCCCACCAGCAGCTGTGGCTACAAGGTCTGCATCCCTTTTCTCACCAAGACACCGGAACTCAATTCACCATTGCTTCTGTTCTGCTCAGGTCTCTGCAGGCTCACCCCTGGCCAGGGTGACCGTGAGATCCCAGTGTCACTTACCACGAGGGAGAGAGGCCTCTTCCATGACACGACGCCGATGAGTCCCGACAGCAGCACCTGGAATGACAGGTGGTACACAAAGGTGAGATACTCTAGAAACTATCCAGGAGGGCCACGTCAGCCTCAGCCCTTTCTACCTGCTACAGGCTGTTATGGATCCCACACGACACAGGAGTGGGTGACAGTGAGCTGTGTTTCCTCTTTAGATGCTCACAGCCTGCAACTGTTCCAGGAGGCATAAGCGACTTCTGGAGCTGTCAAGGCATTACAGAGTGCACTGCATCGCACACTGCCCTGGGTGGCCCGAGAGGGATGAGAGTCAGAGGACACCCACCAGGCTGCTCAGTCCACCCTGGTGCTCTGTGGTATTTGGATGTGCTGTCAGCAGATGGGCCTGTCCCTGATCAGAGAGGTGAGTCAATGGTACAGCTCCCTCTCAGCTCCTCCCTTCTTCCTGTTTCCTGGCTGCTGTAACCGAGTAGTTTTCCTCTGTCCAGGTCTTTCCACCATGACACTTTCATAGACTGGGACTTCTGAAACAAAAGCCAAACTAAATTTCTTCTCCTGTAACTTGGGGGTATCTGGTATTTTTGTCTCAGTGATGAGGAAAAATGACTAAGACGTAGCACAAGTTGACTAATACAATGTTGGTCAGCTATCTATCAGAATAACAGAGTATCCCTGGTAATTAACTCATAAAGAGAAGAGGTTTACTTGAGATCACATTTTTAAGGCTCTTACCAATAATTGGCTGGCTTTGTTTCTCTGGACCTGGGTCCAAAATACATGGCAGAAGAAGGCTGTGCCTGTCACGGCCAGAAAGCAGAGGACAGAAGTGGCCAGAGTCTCATAAGTCCTGTAAACACCCACTTCTGGTGGCTTCAGGACCTCCCACAAGACCTTACTTTCCAAAGCCCCCCCCCCCCCCCCCGCTTCCCAAGAGCACTAACCTGGACTCTAAGGCTTTAACACAAGAACCTTTGATGGAAATTTGAGACCCAAACCATAGCATATGTTAATATACCCAGACTAGATAATTGCTCTAAAATATTCACTCTTTCTCTTTTCACACACCCCAGAAAGAACAGATTTTCCCACCTCTCCAATATGTAAACACTGGAATCGGCTCAAAAGACAGAGGGTTCCGTCACAGCACCTTGGACAAGGCCTTTATAAGCCCAGGTGCAGGGTGTCTCTTCTCTCAGGAGCCTGCTCTGGTCCACTTGAAACCAGAGATTAGGAAAAAGAGCACATCCCCTCAGAGCCACGGGAGAATACAAGTTTAAAGGCATCACTCTGAAACTGTTCGGTTTAGCTTGTACTATTTTTGCTCCATTCCAGCTATGGTGAGGGTTATATTGCGTATTCTGACACTTCAGTAATACTTCAGGTTTATTTGGTACCATGGCTGTGAGGGAAAAGGGTCATAAGTCTACTTAGTTGTGAAATTACTATCATGAAATCTTTGTCCCATTTAATTTACCAATTTTGTTATTTAAAGCCTACAGTTTAGAAAAAACTATAGAGAAACTGAAGAGGGCCACAATGCAGTACCATGGAATTAGTGAAACAGTTTAAAGGAAAGCAAGAAAGACACGGTGTTGTTCAGAGGAGGCTCAACTTTTCAAGTATTCTGAGCTGTGATAAGGACACAAGTGCTCTCTTTCCTCTGCGTTCCAATCCAGCCTAGTAGAGGCAAGAGATGAAATGGCAGATGAGGCAGACCTTCCGCTGTCAAGGGAGATAGAAGAGGAGAGCAGGCTCCCAGGGAGTAATGGCCTCATTAAGCCAGAGACCTTTCCCATTTGATTACTGCCACTGCCTGGACACAGAGGCTTGGAATAAATTAGCCTTATAAGTCTTGGTCTACAACATTGAAAAATTCTTCCTCTGCCTAAAATAAAGAATTGCCTTTAGTCTGTTGAGTTTTGTTCCAAGGCAATTGGTAAGGTGACACTTATGGTATTGAAGCAAGTCTTTCTAGAATAGAGTCTTGAGAGTCAGGGAGCTAACTTACTGTCATGAGGCACTCGGTAGATCTGCCCGACAGTTCCTGTGACCCCTGCTTAGCACTGAGATGTCACTGTTTGGTATATGTCTAGAGAAATAATTGGTGCAATAATGGAGTCAATGCTATTCTGAGCTGTTGGGATTGAGAGAAATCTGCTGAATGAATCCTGTCTTCTAACGCCTTCTACTGTTAGATCGTCCTCCCTACCTCATATTTTTTTCTTCAGCCTCATGGAGTGCATAGTCCTTCTGGCTGACTGCCATTCTCTTTTCTCTATGAGCTTTTCTTGCCTGGGCCTCATCAGAAGCCCAAAATAAGGATCAATGTGGTCTGCAGTTCTTCAGCCCCCATGTGTTCCTCTGAGGACATGTTCTCCATCACCGCATCCTGTCTAGTGTTCTGCCTCATCCCCCTGGGATGACTTCCCACTCACCATTTGCTGTTCTCATGGTCCACTTCCAGCGCACAGCACCTGCTGTCACTACACCCTTTCTTTCCTCTCAGGGACTGTGCCGACATAGGAAATGCATTATGACCGCAAAGCAAGTCAACTCTCAGCTACTTCCCATGGTAGAAAAGGCTCTCCAGAATTTTCCTTCTGTCCTCAAGCATTAGTAAAACTATATCCCAATGCCAAAGATGAAAGAGAAAAGATCAACAAATATTAAAGTATTTAAAATATTCTAGATCTCATAGATCTCTGCCTGACTGTGAGCACCACATATATGTGTCATGAGTTAAGACAAAACTAATGTGAAATATATAATATATTCTGTTGTAATGACTGCTCCTTTGGTGCAAATTCATGAATATGTGTTTGAAATCAAATTCATGTGTCTTGTGCCTGCCCTGTCAGACACAACTTTCTCACAGGGTTGTTTATTCTGAAATGATAGTTACTATAGTCATTACTGGGATTACAGAGTAGGGTTGCAAATTTTTGCTGAGCTTTAGCCACCTAGTAGGACTCTATCTCAGAATAAAATAAGTAAATACAAAAGGTCTGAGGTTGCAGTTCAGTGAAAAAAGCCTAGATTAAATTCTGAGTACCAAAATCAAAACGAACAAAAAAATATCCCACAAATTAGTGTATATAGTATAACACGTTTTACGAGTTTTTGATTTTAAAAAAATTTAGAAATTTGCCGGGCGTGGTGGCACACGCCTGTAATCCCAGCACTTGGGAGGCTGAGGCAGGAGGATCAATGCGAGTTCGAGACCAGCCTGGGCTACAAAAGTGAGCTCAAGGCCAGCCTCAACTGCATAGCGAGACCCTGTCTCAATAAGACAAAAAAAAAAAAGAAATCTATTGCTTGTGTAATGCTATGCATCTTGTTTCACACCACAACAAAACATTTGAAGAAGGGGAGCCCACAGGTTTCACTGGACTGCCCCCTGCCACAGGTCATTAAGCCCTGGTTCAGAGTTCCTTTATTACAACTCTTTGGGTAATAAATTTTTATTTTTGTTAATCTACAAATGTCTTGTTTTACATTCATGCTTGAAAAGTTGCTTTATTGCAACGCATGTCTGCAAGACTCTTCTTTGAATTCCTTGCAGCCTATAGCCAGAAGTAGAACTGTGGGAGCATAGAGCAATTCTATTTTTAATTTTCTGAAAAACTTCCATGCTGACTGTCCCAGTGACTGTGCTACTCTTTTACATTCCCAGCATTAGTGCACCAGGTTTCCAGTTTCTCTACGTTGGAAAGATTCATTTCCTACTTTATGCTTCTTTGTTGTTTTTTATGATAGCTACCCTAAGGGATAGGAAGTGGCATTTTGTGGCTTGGTCTTGTGTTTCTCTAAGGATTCATGATACTGAACATCTTTCCATGTCCTCGTGGCCATTTGTACGTCTTCTCTCTCGGTTACTCCTTTCTTGTTGCTGGGACAAATACCCACTACCCAAAGTGAAGGAAGGAAAGATTTATTTAGCTCACAGTTACTGGAGGCTTTAGTCCATACTTAGCTGGCTCTAAGGCAGAGCGGCACATGGCAGAGAGCAACCTTTCATGGTGGTGACAAAGAGCAGAGAGCAAAATGGAGCAGTAGCAGCAACGATGCACAGAGAGCAAGTCTACCTCCCTGATGTTATACTCAGGCTCTCCACCCCAGGCTGGATGCAGCACTCATATTCATAGGCCCAGCAGTACTCTGACCCATAATACCAGCAGTACTCAGACCTATAATCTCAGTCTTAGATCATGAATTAATCACAAAATGAAGAACTATGTCTCAATGACTGCCTGAGGCTTTGAGGGGACAAATACACACAAACCATAATACCTTCTTTGGAAAAATGTCAGATGAAGTCCTTTATCTACATTTGAAATTCTCTTGCCCAGCTTTTCCGAGGTTCTCTTGACAAACAAAAATTATGTTAGGCATGGAACATGATGTTTTGATACATATATACATTGTGAAATAATTACCACAGTGAGGACAATGTACCGTCTCCTCTTCTAGTCACTACCATTTCTCTGTGTTGGGGGGAAACCCTGGCGACTACCCTTCCAGCAAATTTCAAACCAACAGTGCTTTATTATTAGGTCAAGTCACCCTACCAGACCTCCCCAACATCTTCACCTTAGAGCTGAAAATTTGAAACTTCTCAGTAACTTCTCCCCCTGTCCTCCACTCCTCTGCTCCTAGTGACCACCCAGCTCTCTTCTGTGTCTGACCTCCAAGAAGATCATCAGTATTTGTCCTCCGTGGTTGGCATTTCTTAGCATATTGTCATTCAGGTTTGACTGGGTCGTCAAAATGCTTTGCCTATTTGAGATTAATCTCTTAGGAGATACATGATATTGAAATATTTACTCCCATTCTAGAGGTTTATTTTTCATTTTGTTAATAACTCCTTTTGATCCATATGATTTTATTGTTAATAGAATCTGATATACCTATTCTTTAAAATTGTCCCTATCTTGGGTGTTATTCAGGAATCCATTGCTAAATCCAATGTTATGGATCTTCCTCTTATGTTTTTTCCAATGAGTTTATAGCTTTATACCTCTTACACCTCTGGTCAATTTTGAGTTAATCTATTCACATACGAATACATTAATTTAGTTACAACTATATAGTTTCTGCCATGCTAAACTAACAGAAAAAAAGAGCTATCCGATGGTTCTTAGAAAATTGCTAATTATAAATAAACTAACAGTAGTTCACACCTATAAACCAAAATACATTCGATAGGGTAAAAATATTAAACGTAAAAAATCCACCACCAAAGAATCCAATAATAGACATCTTTTCTCTGCAAGAGTTTCCTGAGAAAAATTCCTTACAAAGAATTAATAACATGCAAAGGGATAGAGAAGCTCTCTTTTAGGGTGTCGCACTGACAGCGAAGAAGCCAAATGACAGTCCTCTCCTCTGTGGTGCTAAGAACATGTACCATGAAGATGGAAATTTTGTCACATGGCCAAAAGTATGAAAAAGAGAATGAGAAAAATCCCTACTCAAATAAATCCCAAACTAGGACGATACAGCTGATTTTCTATGAATATATAAATTACTATAATCCATTTTAAAATGACCAAAATGCTAAACATTTCTGTAAATACCAAGAGATCTGGTTACAGCAATATGTTGAAAAGTACACTAGCACCTGCATTTATTATTACCTATATTTCAAATGCTTGCCAAATGTCTGTACTCCAATGCTTTTTTATCACAAACCACCATGAAGAATGTGGGATTCTTATGCCATGTAGAGATAAAAAGAAAGAAAGAAAGAAAGGAAGAAAACAAAAAATATGAAGTGACATGTCCCCAAGTTACTGTGGTAGTCAGTGTGGGACAAAAGCTTTGAAACAGAAAAAAATAAAAAAAAATAAAAAAAAATATATATATATATATAAAGAGATGAGTAAAAGCAGTCTCACCAAAGTCTTGAACATGTACCAAAGAACATAAAAGACTTTATTAGATTGGAGAAAGCATTCATCTTAAAAATAGAGGGACTAAATAATATATAAGTTCTGTGCAATTCTAATTAAGGTATTAAAAAGGGAAAAGGCAAATCTGTGTAGTGAAAAGTATACTGCCTAGTCACTTGGAAAAAATTAAATATCTGCTTCATTCTCTGGACCAAAATAAATTCCAGAAAAAAACATAAACTGAGGGCTGGCCAAATAGTTCCATAGATTAAAGCACCTGCAAGCAGGTGCAGGGGCCGGTGGTCAGATTCCCGGCTTGTTGTGCCGACCCCGCCCTTGGGCACGTCTCCGGCCCCCTCTCTCCCCGACATGCTGAGACAGCAACTGAGACTGAGTGTGGTTGTGAGTGCCTGTAATCCCAGATCTTGGGAGGCTGTAAACAGGCGGATCACTAGGAGTCCGATCTAGTAGTGAGACCCTGAACACCCTGTAGGCCCTCCCCTATAATACAAACAAAACAAAACAAACAAAACCCATAGATTGAAATAGGAATGGTTTATAGGAAAATGGGAGAAATTTAAAAGCAATGGCGAAGTCACCTGTTGAGACATGGCAGTGTCAGGAGTCATAATAGGAAAGATTGATAAAAATTTTTGAGTTTAAGGTTTTATTTTACAGCACTGATAGGTGGTGCCTGGACAGCTGTTCTCCACCCTGCACCTGGCATCCTGTGCAGAGGAGAAGTATACACCTGTGCCCTGCCTCGTGCATGGGTGGGCTCTGTCACCACTCCTTGGTTTAGCTTGGTGAGGGCGTCACCTGGAGACAGCACACAGTATCAGCCCCACAGCTGGGTGTGGAGCCGCATATGGCATGAGACTCCTCCTTTATGTGTGGTGGTGGAATAGACCCAGGGTAAAACCCTGAGCCTACAGGGTTTAAAGAGGGACAGGCTATGTGGACCTGCAAAACTGCAAAGCTTGTGACTGTCACCCACTGAGTTTGGGGGCGATCATTACATATAATGACATTGTGGTAAGACCCAACGAGTGTGTATATGTGTTTATAAAAATAACACATAAATGTAAGACCAGTTTTAAATCAGAAAATATTAACATTACATACATTAAGCACAAGATTAATTTTCAAAGAGCTCATAAGGCATTAATAAGAAACCAGAACTCAACAGAAAAAAATGCTAAGTTCTATGAAGATGCTCTTTACATTTTGACTGGACAACATTCAGTGACAATGGCAGAAGAAGCCTGGAGGAAAGCTAGCTCACTGGGCATGGCCCAGAAGGAGACAGAGCTGTATGTTCCTCCTCCTCTCTTGGTCCCCTTCTACTTCCTGCCTGCCTGCCTGCCTGCCTGCCGTGAGCTGTTTCCCCTCTGCCACGCCGCCCAGCCTTGGAGCCAGCCGACTATGAGCTGAAACCTCTATAAAACTATAGTTTTTTTGAAAATGATAATAATAATAATAATAATAAGTTTTTCCTTTTTTAAGTTTTGGGTGTCAAGTGTTGCACCTCAGCAATAAGAAAGTAATGGGCAGAGGAAGTGATTGTCTCTAGCACTTCCCACCAAGGGTGGGCGGGGTGCAAGGGGCTGGGTACAGGAGAACCTCCCTGCCACAGGGCACCTGGCTTCGGAGCAGACACGGACAGTCTCTGTCCCCTAAAGCTTACCAGCCTGGGTAACATGGCTGAGGGCTAAGGGGACAGACTGACCAGTGAGGCGTCTGTGGCCAGTGTGAGGCCACTCTGCCCAGACAGCTGCAGCCAGGAGCCAGGAGCCAGGAGCGGTGTGAGGTGGGCTGCAACTCCCTCATGGAGAACAGCGAGAAGCTAAGAAGTGACCACAGGTTCCAAGGACGAATTCTAACCTCCTCATCCTCCAGCCTCAAAGGAATGTAAAGCAGGGCAGGTGTGCCATCCTGTTTGGAAAAGCACGGTGTACAATCCATTTCCAGGTCATTTCTACTCTCCTTTTAGAATTCTGTTCTTTCTTTACACAACAATGAAAGCAACATATTTGTTGATACAGAACATTAATTCCATTAAAATCACATTATGTGTAATGAAAAGCTATCGGAGTATAATTATGCAAGCAAATTCACAGACCCACATCACCTTTTAAATCTCCTGGAGATACAGTGGGAACTGAATCCATCTGGTAGAAAGATTGCACCTTCATTTCCAAATGATTATGAATGAAGAGCAGCCCTACTTGTGTTACCAAAAACACAGTACTCCTGCGAACTCTAAAATCTAGGCCTGGTGACGAAAGATGCCTGCATCGGAGTTTTCTCAGGGTAATCAGAGCCCAAAGGTGGGGTGCTAGAATTAGTCCCAAAGCATGAAATGCAGGGTCCAGTGACTAAATCCCAAAAGATGGCCTGGCTTCTCAGGCTCTGACGGGCACCGTGAGCTCTGCTCTGCAGCCCAGCCCGGTTTCTCACCTTCCTCCCTGACCTCTGCTCCCATGGGAGAGCCTCAGCGCAGAGCAGGGCTTCTGCCCTGCACCCAGCGAGGCCCTCAGAGGAGGCAGGGGGCTGAGAGAACAGGGAAGGGGGACAGGAGACTCGCTTCCTGTGAAAGGGCGCAAGGAGCACTTGTGCTTTCGATCACTGTGGCCAGTAACTAACAGATGACCCTGAAATGACACACACCAGGACACGGATTCCAGTAGTTCTGCAACCCACATGCATGTCCTATGTCCACCCACGGTTTCAGGTACTTCTATGAGCTCCAAACCTAAGCAGAGGACCAGGACAACCCTGCCGGCCTGCTAGGAGTTTCAGCATGACAGAAGCCTCTGCCCCAGAGGGCCCGGAGTCCTGTAGCAGTTGTCTCCACTGTGCAAACGCCCTCCTGCCCACGCAGCCGGCAGCCATGGCCAGCTCTGCAGAGTCAGCAAATGATGTCCTGTCCCGCAGAGGCCAGCAAGTCCCTGCCAGGCCTTGACTGCCCAGTGCCCCCCCCCCCCGCTCCTCACCCACCTCCTCCACCTATTTCCTCCCCTCCACTCAGGATCAGTCCTGACAGAGCTCATTGTTTCTCTCAACTTCATCCTCTATTTCCAGCCAACCTCGCCAGAGGAATCTGCCTGGCGTCTCCTCAGTAGGCCCACACATCACTTCACCCTTGCCCCATCCAGAGCCAGCCACCCCTGGAAAACTCTGGCCTCTAGCAGAGCCAGCCCCCTACTTACTCACTCATGTCTCTCAGCATCCCAGGATGCTCTCTTTCCCTCCATCCACTTCCCGATCCCAAGCCCATCCATGTCAGTGGTACATCCTACAAATCAACTCTCACTGGACCCTGTACTTCCCCTACCCAGCTGTCACCTCCTGCTGAAATATGGCAGCCCACCCATTAGTCACTTCCTGTCATTGGAGCTAAATGCCTGACTCCTGAAATTTAAAGGACTAGTGGGGTATTTTGTTTGGATCATGGTTCAGTCCACAGTGGGCAGGATCCAAAGCCGAAATGCACTGGCAGAAGGGAAAGTTAAGAACTGTAGCCAACCCGCAGCAGCCAGGAAGCAGAGAGAAAGGACAACAGGTGATAAAAATGCCCCATTCTGAATCACTTCCATCGTCTCCAACAGGCCTCATTGGAGAAACCCACCCACTATAGCATCCCAAGGATCCAAGTGCCTTCCAAACACCACACTTGGAGGACCCTTTGGATCCATACTATAACACACCTACAGCAGCCTCCCTCCCTGCCTGCATACTCTCGCCCAACCTTCTGGACTTCAGAGTCACTCTGTTAAAATGCATGTCTGAGCCTGGTGGAGTGCTACATGCCTGTAATCCCAGTGCCCTGGAAGGCTGAGGCTGGCAGCTTTGAGACCTTGTCTCAAAATAAACAAAAAGGGCACAGCTGTGGGTTTAGACTGGCACCACCACCACCAAAATAAAAGGCAGAAAGAAAAACGTTGCATATCTGACCAGGCCAGTCCCTTCCCATCCCATGACACTCTTCTCTGCAGGCTCTTTCTAGACCTCCAGAGTGTGTCAGCTCTGCCTCCCCCACCTCTGCACAGCTCGTTACAAGGAATGCACAGCCAGCAGCTATAGGACCCGTGACTTAGGTATCAGCGTCCCTCATTCTTATGCATGTACCGGCTCTGACTGGGCAGTGTAGCCTAAAGGTGGAGAGCGCATCTTTTTATCCATGTGGTTCCACACTGGACAAGAGGCCTAGGACCACAAAAAGCTCCGAAGTTCTGCTCCTCAGCCTGGTCACACTCCATCAATGCCACCCTCCAGGGACAATGGCTTTGCCCCATGCTCTTGGCTAGGCTGTGTCCACAATGACCTCACCCAGCCCTGAGAAGTACCACGACTTCCACCCATAGTGACAAAAGCAATGCACATGCACTGTGTCAAAAAGTTAAGCAAATCAGATAAAGAGAATGAACCCATCTCTGCTCTCACCACTTCTTGTGTAACCACTATCATTAGAAGTTTAAGGGTTTCTCCTGAGAGTTTACGTATTAGAAGCTCAGTAGTGGGTCTTCAAGAGATGGGGCACGGGGAGCTATAAGGCCAGCTGAGGCTACTGGGATCAGAATGATTAAAGGAACTCTCACAGTTTGAGGAGTTAGGACTCCCCAAGGGTTGCTATAAAAAGGCAGGTCTGGCCTTACACCTCCTATCTCCATGATTTCCTGTGTGATCTCTCCCCATCCTATTGACTGCCATGGTGCCATGCATCATGAGGCCATCCCTGAGCCCCTGAATCTTCAGAACTGTAGATTCAGCATACTTCTTTTCTCTATAAGCACTCAGCCTTGGGTATTCTATTATAGTCACAGAAAATAAGCTAATGTAACTAGTGTGAATAAGAGCTACAAGGTGCTATACATGGTTCCAAGATAAATCCTGAGATTGGGCTGACCTTGTCAGACAACAAAATTATACTTACATTTATACAGGTTTGGCCTTAACTTGGTCTTAACCATCCAGCAGAAAAGTGTACATGAGGTACACAATAATGTACAACTGACAATTACCAGCTGTAAATAGCTCAAATGAACTACACATAAGCAAAGAAAACTCATCCTCTATTTGGGTAAGGCATTAGCGCATTTCCGTTTGTATGCAGGATAGTACTAACAATGTTAGGCGTAATTACATGCATACCTCTGTATTTGGAGACTGGTTTAAATATGCCAAGTTGACAAGGGGTGGATTGTAGTGGTTGATACAATGTGTCAACTTGACTGAATGACTCAGCAACCCGGTTCCCTGTTGGTGGGAGCCCCACTCTGGGGTACAATTGGCTCTTCCTTGGAGTGTGACCAGGGCCTGCCTAGGATATGACTGGATTTCTCCCTAGAGCGCGATCAAGGGCCCATCCTGGGGTATGATTGGTTCCACCCTAGGGTGCAATGAGCCCATGTCAGAATGACTGAGCACAAACAGACTTTTTAAAGGGCTGAAGGAGGACTCAACACTTCAGGGAAGAACCAGTTGTGTCCCAGAGTGGGGCTCCCACCAACAGGGAACCGGGCTGCTGAGTCATTCAGCCAAGTTGACACATTGTATCAACCACTACAATTGTGTTTCAACAGGTTTTCATGAAAGTGGAGCAAGTGCTCATATTGCTAATGACCTGTCTACATTACAATGTAAGACGTCACAATCAAGAGGACCATCACACCCTGCAGATAGGCACCTCATGTCATCTTAATGGCTGCGTGGCATCTCAGTGTATGAAAAGCTCATTTATTTGAAGAACTGGCTGCCCTTAGTCTATGAATATTTGGTGTCACAAACATATGAGTAAAATATTTTGGGGTTTATAGAAATAGGGACAGAAATTTATTTTTTTCTGATCTAAATAATTCTATACATAATTTTAAAAGTAAGATTGTCCCCAAGAGAGCAGACAGCCACTTACAGCTATTTCAGCTGTTCCTTCTATTGCATTCACTCAGCTTTCTAAAGGTGACACGTTGGCTTCTGATGAAGACGAAAGCTGCAGGTTCTCGACGATCTCACAGTGCAGACGTAGCCCCAGCTGCGCCTCTCCTTCCCTTTTCTCCCCCTCATTTCTGCAGTCCTGACAGGCTAAAAGGCCATGTTTTATCTTGTGACTACGTAAATATTGTCCATCCTGAGCCATAGGTAATTGCAGTGCCTTCTAAAAATCACATTGCACTATTTAATTAGAGTTAATTGTCCTGTTCATCACAGAAATCTGTTACACAGCTACCAAAAGCTCCTCCTGAATCCCCCCACAGGCCTTTCACCATCTGTGAGCACATTAAACTCTGCCCGCTGGGTTCCCTTGGGTGTGCCTTCAGGGTACAGTAAGCTGCTCCTTCCCCACCCACTTGGTCAGGCACCAGAGTGCCCAAGGATTTCATTCCACCCTACGGTTCCCTTTACAGCTCTATTCAGCTGGAGCACTTTTCTTTTTTTTCTTTAAATCTTTGTCTTTTTTTTTTTTCTTCCAGAAGCTTTCTTTTCTTTTCTTTTGTATTTTAGGGAAGGGTCTACAGGGTGTTCAGGGTCTTACTGCTAGGTTGGACTCATAGTGATCCACTTGTTTACAGCCTCCCAAGAGCTGGGATTACAGACATGCATCACCACACCCAGTCTTAATTGATGTTTCAAAAGCATGCCCCAGGGATGGAGTCAGCCCAACACCCCTGGCCCCTGCAGAAACTGTCATAGAAATGATTTACAGGAGGTGAAAGTTTTGAGATTCTATATCCCAAAAGGAGGAAAGGGTATAGTACTTGGTCCTGACGGGAATTTTGGAAATCCCACAGGGGTGGGAGTACCTTGGTTTTTCCTCTGTTCAGTGAAGTACTGGGGTCCTAATCAGAGCCTGTCATCTCCTGTGTCAGCTCAGGAAATACTTCTCCAGATGTACAGGCCGTCTTCACACTCCCTCATTTCCTTTGGCCTCTGAAACTCCTATCGCTAATTTTGGATATTTCATTCTGGTTCTTTCCCATTTCCAACTTCCTGGCCTTTTTGTTTAACTTTCTGAGAGATTTCCTCAACTTTTTTATTTTAATCTTTTTTACTTTTAATAAAAAATAACAATGTGACAGTTTCAAAACACATTAGTAGTACATTCCCAATAATTGATATAATGAGTATTGTTGTCCTCCTAGTAGTTATGCAGAGCACAGGGTGTAGACCTGATACCTTTTCTAATCGTTATTGGTACAAAAAATTTCTTCTCACTGAACTAAGAGAAAGTAGTTGTATACACAGTCCAATGTTCCATAATCACAGTGGGTTACTGGCAAAACTGGGAATGTTGGAAGCTGTTGATTTAAGCCTTGTACAGCTCAGCATACTAATCTTACTTTATGTTTTTATGCCTCATGATCAAACTTTTCTGTTCGGTAGTTAAGCGCATGTTAAAGCAAGACCTGTATAACAAAACATGTAACTTTTGTATCTCCCAAAGTCAGTCAAATACCCTCAGAATTAACTTTGAAACCATGTACAGTGCTTTGTAGAACTGTTGACAGTGTCAGCCATTTGGATGAGTCAAGGCCACTGCTTGATCAGTTTGCTTTCTATGAAAGCCCAAGAGAATGTTTTCTCTCTAGGTGACTCTCCTTAGGCATGTTATACATTATCAATCTCTTTCCTTTGTAGCCCCATAATCTCCCTGAACAGAAAATTTGGGACACCACTGAGTTATAGAATGTTATAGCACAGGTTCTCTTCTATCCTGAGTCCTCACTGACATTGAAGGGTTAGGGCAAACATACTGGCTATCCTTGTAGCCCTTCTTTTTCTCTAATTTTTGGTCTGTAAACATATTTTTAACCCTCCAAAAGAAAAGCTTAGTGATACTATTACTCCATAACATAGATACTTGAGCTTAACATTACTGTCTTTCTGAATATCAAACATCTTAGACTTAACTTGGAATTGGTATTTTTTATCAATCATTGATAGTCTAATAAATCTCTATAGAATGTGATAAAAGCAGTTATGCAGTTTTACATAGAAATTTAGAAATCTAAGCATATATAAAATTGTAGCCTGTCAATCCTGTGGCATTTTTCCTAGTCTCTTATTCTCATTTTATACCCTTTTTTGTTTTGTTGTAAACCAACCATTTACTTGACAGAGAGTGTGGCAGTAACTGAAATTACATTAGAAGCAGCACACATCTAAAAGGCCAGAATGGGACCTCCTCCGGTTAAGAAGTTTTTACACCTCAAAAGAAATTACCAACAGAGTGAAAAGATGATCTACTAATTTAAAAAAGATTTTAACTAATAAGTATTCAGACAAAGGTCTTCTATCTAAAATTTATAAAAAACTGAAAAAAATTAGGGTCCCAAAATTCAAAGACCCACCAGAAATGGGCATCTGAGATGAACAAATACTTCTCAGAGAAAGAAATTCAGCAAGCCTATAAATACATGAAGAATGCTCCACATCGCTAGCCATTTGTGAAATGCAAATCAGAACAACACTTAGATATCATCTCATCCTAGGAAAAAGGGCTATCATAAAGAAATCAACCAACAACAAATGTTGGAGAGGCTGTGGGGAAAAATTCCCACTGCTGGTGGGAATGCAGACTGGCGCAACCACTATGGAACGCAGTGTGGAGAATCCTTAAAAAACTAAACCTGGAAATCCCATTCAATCCCGCTATACCCCTACTGGGAAATTTCCCAGAAGAACTGAAAACATCATACCATAGTGATATCTGTGCACCTATGTTTATAGCAGCACAATTTGTAATAGCCAAATCTTGAAAACAACCAAAATGGCCATCATCTGAAGAATGGCTGAAAAAGATGTGGTATTTTTACACAATGAAATATTACTCAGCCCTAAAGAATGATAAACCAGAAGACTTCATATATAAATGGATGTATCTTCAATGTATACTCATAAGTGAAATATCCAGACCTACATGTGTAAATATCATATAGTCTCCCTAGTGTAAGAACTCAAAAGAAGAAATAAAAATGGAGAGGCATAACACAGCTGAATGGAAATCAGGGACTTAAGGTTTAAACAACAAAGAGACAGCAAGCAGAAAAGATAGGAAACATGGCAGGAGCAAAACCATGCACGTATATACACAGGATGAATTAGATAATGGTCCTAAGAACCTCCAAAAGGTTTTTCACATTGATGATAGCAATGTGTAACACTAGATTTCCTCATTGTTATCTTTCAGCCTTTCTCATGATTTTGAAAAGTTTTCAAATATTTATAAAAGTAGAAAAAAAAATCAGGCTATATTCTAGCCCATCAACTTGACCAGTAATGTTACCATATTTTCTTCATTCCCTTCTCTCTTCTCTCTTCTCTCTTCTCTCTTCTCTCTTCTCTCCTCTCT
>PVJA010011061.1:0-50083 GCA_004027025.1 Myocastor coypus | reverse complement strand
AGTTATCTGAATGTCCAATTGTTTTCTCATATTTGGGAAGTTTTCTGCTATTACTTCTGCCCATATTCTTTTTACATCATTTGTACTGACTCCTTCTCTCTCATTGATTCCTATTAATCTCACGTTGTTCATTTTTGCATCATTTTGCACATGTTGAATTATTTTTTCCTGCATTGTAGTTGTTGTTAAAAGATCCTTTCTTACTCTTTCACTGGCTGCAAGTGTGTCTTCAAGATCTGAGACTCTATCTTCACTTTCATTCATACGGCTCTGCCAACTTGTGATCGAGATTTTATTTTCTTGTATATCTCTTTGAAACTGTTTCATGCGATCTATTTCTTTCCTATATTGTTCCATCAGGGACCCCATCATTTTTCTATTCTCCTCTAATTTTTATCGATGTCTTCTTTAGTGGTATTGAAGTCTCATTATAGTTATCCTTTCTCTCTCTAATTCAGAGATTATTTGTGTTCTGTTCTCCTCTCTACCTTTCTGTAGTTGTTCCCCTATTTGGGATACTATGATTTAGACATGTCTTTGTTAACTTCAGATATTATTTCTGCTCTGATTTCCTCTATACATTTCTCCAGTCATTTTTCCACTTCATGTATTTCTTTTTTTGCTTCAGGTGTTATCTCTGATCTCAGTTGCTCTATAAGTTTCTGCACTTGTCTGTCTGGCTCAGATGCTACCAGTTCAGAGGTTTCATCTGCATGATTCCCATTTTCTTCCACGGTAGTGTCTCCTGTATTTGATTTGGGTGGGCTCGGACCCTGAGATTGCATCCTACTCCTTGTTGTTATCATTTTGTATGGAAGCGATCTCTGCACTTTGGTGACATTATGCTGTTAGTGTCTATGGGTGTTTGGTCTGGATCCCCCAAGTTGGTTCCTCTACAGAAGTTCCCAGCTATGTGCCAGAGCTCAGGCTGCTGGCTGCTGTGAAGCCCAATGGGTCTGGTCTGTGCGTGGAGATGGAGCTGTGGAATTGAGGAGTCCTGATAGGCTTGTGGACCAGATGGCTTGCCAGACGAGATGTGTGATGGGTTCGGTACTGGAGCTTGGGCAGGAGGGGGTTGAAAAAAAAAAGGGAAAGGGGGGAGGCGCGCCAAGGGTCCTTACCCGGCAGGGGTGCCGGCCTGGCGGGATCAGGACCACGACCCGAAGTACTTGGGTGTCTGAAAAAAAAAGTGCCTTAGTAAATCTTTTTCAAGTCCAATCTCATTTTGACACAACCTTGGGGGTAGACCCAAAGTTACACAGATGGTACAGAAAGTGGTCTGAAAACACAGGCACGAAAATAGAGAATTGAGATTATCACTTTCATCAAACAGTACATTAAGTGGGGACCATCATCCTGTGTGGTAGGTATAGTCCCTAGGCAAGGTGGGGGCTCCATTGTTAAAAGATTTCACCAGCGATGACCTGGAAAAATGTCCCAATAGAAAAAAACATATGCTGAAGCTAACTCATTCATGCATCTGAAAGGCAACAAAGTGACACCAAAGACAACCCATCTGCCCAAGCAAGATGGTTCCTGCTAAGCTGTGCTGATGCCCCGAACAGGAGTGATGAGAAATGAGAGGAACTCTATAGGTGCTTTAACAAAGAGGCTTTTATCACTTGTGGTGGAGAAGAAGAAGGAGAGAGTCAAGTTGAAGATCTAAGATTTAAAGTTTTAAGGATCTAGACATGTTTGAATATTTGAATGATGTTTGAAGAGATGTCTGCTACAGTAAAAGTAGTGGTTGGGAAAAACAGAGGAGCATACAACTGCGATGGGAACATCTGGGTGAATGACTCCTTAAATAAGGGCTATGCAGAGCCGCCTGAGTCCTTGGAACTTGGAGAACTGATTTACCCATTCCTAGAAAGAGGAAGAACCTCACTTTATGCTGGAAAATGCAGCAGAGGCCTGACACGCTGCCTTTAGGGACACCGTCTGTCTCAGTTAGCAAGCTTGGGAACTTCTGGGCCTGATGAGAGATTCAACATCAAAGAAATTGTAGGAGTTAACCGGCATGTGCCAGCAGGAGCAGGAGAGACACTCCAGGATTGGGTTTAAGGATGTTTGATTAAAGGAGCCAGAATGTAAGACAGAGATAAGTAAGTTTAAAAAAAAAATCATTAACTTGAAGATATTTTCATGTGATACAGGATTTAGAAACCTTGAAAAGACCTCAGAGTCTGAGAAAAATTCATTATTAGGATGGCCCTAAGAAATCTGATAACCAACACTTAGCAAAATGGAAATACTTGAGTTGCCCTAACAGATGCTAGAGGAAAGAATAAATAGGCTAAGGAAAGTGGGCGAGGCCAAGACTAAGGTAAGCATGGGTCGCTAGAATACATATATCATATTATGGAAGGCCCAAAGAGAGGATTATGTTCCAAAAGAGGACCAAGAAGATATCCTGCACCAAGCCCATCAGGAATGCACCACAAGGGACTGCTACATCACTAAGTTCTGCACAGGTTCTTCTGAAAGCTAAGGTTGACAGTAGGAGAGGCCACCCCACAATGGGTCCCATGAATATTCATAGTGATTGAATCTCTAAAGTAATGGAGAGCAGGTGATTGCATTTGACTGCCAGGAATCAGAAGACTGCAATTAACATAATGACCAGCATGGCAACACAGCCAGGGGTGCTGACCTGAGGGAACCTGCTGAACCTGAGATGGTTGATAGAACATGGTTTTCCCAGGAGAAAAATAGAAAAACAACCAGTAATGGCATTGCTGAAGCTAAAGAAGAAGAAAGAAAGGAGGAGAAGAAAGACAAGGACAAGAATTAGAGCTAGAACTAGGTAGGGCTAGAGCAAGAACTTGAACTAGAACTAGAAGTAGAATTCACATAGAATTAGAACTAGATTAGAACTAGAACTCAAGTAGAACTAGAAGTAGATTAGGACTAGAACTAAAACTAGAAGAAAAGAGCAAGAGGTCAAGGGCCATCACACCCATAAAATGCCAAGATATTATGCTTAGTTTCCAGAGTTGAGCAAATTTTCCCAGCCAGAATCTGGCTAACATCACAAGAAGTATGTAGTGGAATCACTCCAATAAGACTAAGGGCAGTAACTTGAAGTTGGAGTCACCCCCGCAATATCGCTTAGCCTATTTGGTAAGACTATCATAGCAGACAGTGGCAAGTAGGTATCTTTAAAATTGTCCTTCCTCAAGCCACCATGGTAAATCAAATACAATTTTGCATCTTTAGGATGATGACATTAGCACTATATTTAAAGATCTAAAGGAAGCAAAGATGTTGACTCCCAGTATATCTTCAGTTAGTTCACTTGTCTGGCCCCTGGAGAACAATGATAGAAGATCAGAAGATCACAAGCTCAATCAAGCAGTGTCACAGCTGTTATGCCAGACATACACATTCTTATCCTTCTTCAAAGTCTCCTTCAGAAAAAGAAGTAAAATGAATCATGGAAAAGTTGCTCCAAAACCTTTATGAAGAAGTGGATCTGTGAGGCACAAGAGTTAAACTGCAACAGTCATAAAAGTGATCATTTCAGGGGCCTGTTGTCGACAGCACATTTAACCAACAACCTCAGATCCATCCCTCTGGACCCAGCACTGCATTTGCCCCAAGGCCAGACCTCCCATGGCCTGCACTGATCCAGTAAAGGGGCAACACAGAAGAACCAAAGGAAGCCCACTACCATATTACCAGGACTCCCCAGGGACAATGGTTTGAGTACTCCCAGCAACCTGCCATATCTCTCTTGCTACTGCACAGCAGTCTGAGTCTTCCCACCCAATTTTCCCTTTCTTTCTTCTCTTTTTAGATCAGAAGACTCTCCCCACCTCCTGCTCCCTCTTCCAATAAATCTCTTACTTCTTGGTTGACCTGAACTAATTCCCTCTGAGAACATGGAAGAAAGGATTTGTATTTTCACTGACAACCAGAATGCTGCATGCACGCGCATGTGCTTGTGTGCATGCGTGCATGTGTGTGCGTGTGTGTGTGTGTGTGTGTGTGTGTGTGTGTGTGTGTGTGTGTGATGCATGGTCCATGGGATGGAATCCAGGCTCTCATACTGAGTCACATCCCTAACTCATTTTCATTTTTTATTTTGAGACAGGGTCTCTCTCACTAAGTTGTCCAAGCTGGCCTCCATCCAGCCAGGATTATAGAGGATCAAAGACTTAAATTTTTTTTTTTTATTACAATGAAGGTAAACTGCTAAGAAAGCAGAATGTGAAAATAATTAAGAAAATATTCCTGAAATAAAAATGGCTTTATCTTAAAATTTGCAGAAAACAGCCAGAGCACAAAAGGGCTAATGCAGCCTCAGCGCCCGGCAGCAAATGAGAAAGCCAAGAATAATTTTTCCTGTGAAGCCGCCAGTCACACTAAGCGGGTCTGCCCAAAGCTGGTCTTGCTTGTGTTCCTAACTTGTCTGAAAATGTTTAGAGACTGACATTCCTGCATCAGCACTTTTGGTTTGGGTCTTGGTGCCAGCAACACCTTTAATTTTGTGGTTTCCATTCATCTGCTCTTGACTTGGCTGTTGATACTTGCAGCCTCACCCACAGACTAATAAATGACTGCCTGGTTCTAGTGGAATACACTTAGGATGGAAGTCATGGTTTGGTGGACTCTGCTCAGATGAATCAGTTTCTACCAAATTGGCAGTTGCTTTAACCTAAAAGGAAGTACAGTCATCTCTCTCTCTCTCTCTCTCTCTCTCTCTCGCTCTCTCTCTCTCTCCCCTACCCCTCTCTCTCCCTGTGTGTGTGTGTATGTGTGTGTTGTGTGGTACATGGCATTGAATCCAGGTTCTCACACCGCTGAGTTACATCAGTAACTCTTTTTCATATTTTATTTTGTGGCAGGGTCTCACTAAGCTGCCCAGGGTGGCCTTCAACCATCTGGGATCACAGGCCTTCACCAGTATGCCAGGCAGCTAGTTACTTTTAAGACATGTCCAGGACTGTAGAAGTGGCCCAATGTTAGGTTAGAACTATGACAGGTGTGGTTTGCTGGGAATCACCCAAAACTGAGGGATCCTAGGGTTGTTCCTGTTCTTGATGATTAATACATAAGCCATTTAATGTCTGTGTCTTCATTTCCTAATGAATATAATAATCCTTTCTGAGACTGTTGTTAGGTTTTGTATAATTGTGTGGAATGCCTTGAAATGTTTAATTGGATAAGGGAAAAATTCCTCCTATGCATCAACTTTTGTTTAAGGCAAAAGAATTCAATCAAATCTTGATTCATGAGATTTTCTCAGTTCAGTTGACCTTATTTTGCTTAAGCATCTTGATGCACATTTAACTGGCAAATTCTATTTTTCAATCTTATGAATTTTGTCCAGTTTTATTTGTCAGCAGTACCTATCACAGTGACCATCTCAGTTATTTTTCTCTCTTTGCTGGGACAAAGTACCCAACACTCAAAATTAAGGAAGGAAAGGTTTATTCAGCTCAAATTAGTGGAGGTTTCAGTCCATACTCAGCTGGCTCCAAGGCAGAGTGGCACATGGCAGAGGTCAGCAGTTCATGGCGACAGCAATGGCAAAACAGCAAATCCAAATGGGAGGAATAGCAGCAGCAATATGGCCACAGAAAACAAGTCTATCTGCCTCGTGTTGCAGTTAGGCTATCTGCTCTAGGCGGGTATAATGCTCACACTTACAATCCCAGCAGCACTCACACCCATGATCCCAGCATTGGATCATGAATTAATCACAGAGTCTAGAAGTCTACCCCACGATGCATGAGGCTGTGGGGGGACAACTAGACACAAACCATAACAGTGACATACATTTAATAAATGAATATTAACTTGCAGGAAGCAACATAACAAAGTCAACGGAGTCATTGATTGAAACCTGTAATTCCAGCTCTGTTGCTAGTGCATTCTATAACCCTCCACAAATGCATGGATTTAATACTTTCAATTGAGAGAAAACATTGTTGCTAATCAACTACAAAGAAATGCTCAGGCTTTCAATTTCTATTGCAATTTATGGAACTGTTACTCTTACATTGTTCTAATGATGAGACACTTTTAAGAAAGAATATGCAGACTTTCTGGAGCAAAACTTTTAGTACTCCGTGTTTGCAGTGTGTAATGAGTACATCCCTGGTGGGGAGCTGGTACATAGGCATAACTTAACATCTTAATGCATTTTTCATCCCTTTCCCTCTCCTCCTTCACCACTCCCACCCATCTCTTGGTCTTCTTCCCATTTGCAAAAGATCTAGCTCCCTGTCTGCTATTATACGTCTTTTTTTCTCTTTAATTCACTCATATTTTGTATTTCTCATATAAGACAGACCATGAGATATTTAAGTTGTGTGTCTGGTCCATTTCACTTATTACTGTGTTCTCAAGGTCCACCCATTTTCCTACAGATGGCTAAAGTTTATCTTTCTTTATGACAGAGTTGTACCCTACTGTATATAAAGACCACATTTTTATCTATTCATCTGTTGACAAGCATATAGGCCTCTTCCGAGATTTAGCTCTTTTGGGTTGTGCTGCTGCATACATGGCTATGTGTCCATCACTCTAATATGTCTTCAATTCTTTCAGGAAGATATCCTGAGATGACATAACTGAGTTAAATGGAGTTTCTAGTTTTTGAGCAATCTCAAAAATTTCGATAATGATTTTACTGGTTTATATCCCCATCAGCAATGTCGAAAGATTCTTTTTCCCTACAGCTTCTCCAGCATTTGTTATTATTTAATTTCTTGATTACAGCTACTCTTTGGGGAGCAAGATGGAATCTCAGTGTTGTTTTGATCTGCATTTCTTTAACAGCCAGAAATGTTAAAAAATCTCTTTCATGTATTTATTGGTCATTTGTACTTTTTCTGAAAAGAATCCATTCATTTCAGTTGAGTAGTTTTGATTGGCTGTTTTACTTTGGGAGGACTCTAAATTTTTTCAGTTCTTTATTGAGACATTAGTGCTCTGTCAACGATATAGCTGGCAAATTTTTTCCCATTCTGTAGGAAATCTCTTCATCTGTTGATTATCTCTTTTGCTTGAAGAAGCCTTTTAATTTTATATAATTCTATTTGTTGATTGTGGATGTTATTTTTTGTGCAACTGGGATTTTGTTCATAAAGTTCTTGCTGATGCCTATGACTTCAAGAATTTACCCTGTTATAACTTCTAGCAAATTAAGTCTTTCTGTTTAGCACTGAGCTCTTTGATCTGTACTGACTTTTGTTTAGTCCATAGTGAGGAATGTGTGTCTCGATTCAGTTTTCTGCATGTAAACAGCCCATTTTCCTAGTACCATTTGTTAAGGAAGCCATCTGTCCTCTAGCATATGTTTTTGCCCCCTTTTCACAGATGATAGCTTATTAAGGCTGTATCTAGATGAACCCTCAAAGTAACATGGCCATAGGTGGGGAGTTTTGAAGGTGGCTATATTCAGTGCGTAAATGTGGATTAAGAGTGTGATACTGCCATTAAGGGTGTCCTGCCCTGGGTGTGAGTGACACCAGGCAATGGGTTTGTAGCCTGAATGGAAGGGACAGAAGGAAGGCAACCCACTGCAGCTGCTGCTCTGCTGCGACCTCTTGTCTGCTCTGAAATGCCCCCTCTGCCAGGCTTCCCAGCTTTGGAGAGAGCCAATTACAGAACGAAACCTCTACAAACTGTCATGAAGTAAACCTTTTTTCCTTTAACTTTACATGCTGGGTATTTTGTCTAAGCAACAAGAAATGTAACCAAGACATAGCTGAATGTGCCCGGGGCTGTTTCTGCATTTCCTCTATTCTGTTCCATTGATCCATATGTCCCTTTATGTGCCAGTACTTAAAACCTGGGGCTGCGATGCCTCTGTTTTGGTGTTGCTCCATATTACCTTTGCTATTCTAAATCTCTTCTGATCAATACGAATTTTAGGATTGTTTTCTTTAGTTTTGTGAGAAATGCTGTGGTTATTTTTATTGTAATTGCATTAAAATTATATATCAGTTTAGGAAGCATGGGCATTTTGATGATACTGTTTTGTATCATCAAGTAAGTACCGCTTTCTATGGTATAATTCGAGGTACTAAATGTAGCTTCTAAGAGTGGACTTGTTACTAACTGCTTTTGGGATTTTGGGTAACTCATTTCATATCTGTAGAACTTCATTTTATTCATATATAAAATTAATTTGTAGATTACATTAATTCTAAGGACACTCAATGTAAGATCTATTTTAGGCTTAATAGTTTTTAATTCTAGGTAATGTCCTAAAATGTCTGTTTTCTCATTCTAAAAGTAATATTTGCTCAGTTCAAATATTCAAAAACTATAAAAGCACATAAGGTAAAAATTAAAAGACCCTCATAATGTTATCCCTTAGAAATAATCAGCTCAGTCTTTCCTTACTAATATCGATTAGAAAATGTATCATGTCCACACCCTGTGCTCTGTATAACTATTATGGGGACAACAATACACAATGTGTCAATTATTGCAAATGTACTACTTAGGTATTTTGAAACTATCATATTGTTATTTCTTATTAAAAGTAATAAAAAAAATGAAAAAATAATCAGCCTAGTATATAATCTTTCAAAGTTTCATGGATGCATTATTACACTTTTATTAAAATTATATCATATTACATGTTCTTTATGATATTTTAAAATTTAATAACATATCATAAACAAATTTCAATTAGATATGACTGTCTCCATCTCCTTCTTTGCCATAACTCTGCTCCATTGAGTACGTGGATCCAGCTTATTTTCCTACTTCATATTGATGAACAATTAAGTTGGTTTGAAATTTTTATAATGACTTTATTCGGTCATCTGTAAGTATGTTTATCTAGTTTTGTACAACTTTGAAAACATTTTTCCAGAGAAAAATTCCTAAAAGTGTCATTTTTGGATGCAATGGTACAATTTCATGCAAGGCCACATTGCTCTGAGAAGGTGTCATTACCTCTCCATCCTCATAGTGTATGGGCTAAGAACACTAGGTGGTGCTAAGCAGGCTAGTTGAGGCTCACTGTGTGTCAAGAACAGGAGAGGTCTACTACTTAATGCAACCTTTATCCCCTAATAGATCTAGACTAGTGATTACGAAAGCATATTGGACCACATGGATGTGGACCCTGGCCACATTTTCCACATCTCAGAAAGCAGAACTAATGGCAGTGTGTGGAAAAATAGACACACAAGTTCTGACCCAACAGGAATTTTTCCATAAAACAGCTTATTAATTAGTAATATCACTATTTTATAATCAATGGAACTTTTGTCGATAAGTAATTGGACCTGATGGCCTCTAAAGTTTCTTTCAGGTTGAAAGGCTCAAGATAGGAAGGATAGGTCTAGGGAGATAGCTCAGTAGAATAAGCACTTACCTGGCAAGCACAAGAACCTAAGTTCAATTCCCAGTTCTGAAAAAAAAAAAAAAAAAAGATAGGAAGGATAAGCGCTGGTTAGACAGCTTGGCAGAGGGCCAGGGGTTTGATCCCTGGATCTGCCGTGCCAGTCCCGCCTCTGGGGCGCTCTGAGACAGCAATTGAAACTGGGCATGATGGTGCACACCCACAGTCCCAGCTCTTGGAAGACTGTAAACAGGCGGATCACTATGAGTCTGATCTAGCAGTGAGACCCTGAACACCCTGTAGATCCTTCCCTAAAGTACAAAAAACAAAACAAAACAAAAAAGGGATTGGAAGGGTAAAAATCTGGGTAATAAGCCCTCAGAGTCACTTGCCTTCCTAGACTGTTTTATATGAGAATAACAATTTTATGTCTTCTTTATTCTCCATAATTCAATATTTAATTAAATTAATTTTATAAGTCTGCATAACTACTTCTTTCAGAGAGAAAAGTCAGTATTTCTGTTTTTATTGGTTTATTCTGCAAATATTTATTGAACTCACACTCTGTGCCAGGCAGAGTACCAGATGCTGGAGTTCTGACAGTGAACTAATCCAACACTTGCTGCCCTCATGGAATTTAGGGATAGTCCTTACAAACATAGGCTATATTTGCAAGCAGTCATAAAACATTTAACTGTCCATAAAACCAACTGGGTAGCTATTCAGCAAATTAGAACATGTTCATTTTAAAGATAAAAGATATAATGTACATATTTTGATTTTTTAAAATCTTTTACTTATTTATTCATTTGGTACAGGGTCTCACTATGCAGCTTAGACTTGTAGTGACCCACCTGTCTCAGCCTACCCACACCTGCTTTTGGTGGCCAGCATGGTGTGCCTAGCGTTCCAGGGCTGGCATAGCATGTGGTACCGGGAATCAAACCCAGGTCCTTGTACTTGCCAGACAAGCACCTAGATGCCAAGCTATTTCCCCAGCTCCATGATATACATCTTAAAACAGCTTTGTTGCTGATTTTTCTCAGTAAACATAAAGCAAAACAGAGAAGAGAAATACTTGTTGACCTTTGAGGCAAAGGTAAGCACTAAAGTGATTATCGAATGAAAAACAAACTTTGATTTCCCAAGAAATTGTATCTGCATTCTGTTTCACCTAAGAGTACATCTTCACAGGTCCAGACTCTAAGTTTAGAAAGCTCTAAAGACTCTAGGGTCATGATGACATTCTGGCTCCAAACACAATGTCACATTTCTTCTGTTAGAAAGACTATAGAAAACAAGGAAAAGTCCACAGGGTAGCTTTAGCTGAGCTGTATGTGTTTCTGAAGAAATGTTTCAACTAGACCACATGTGGCAATGGGGGGGGGCGGTGTGGATAATATAACAAAGGGAATTACCAAAAAAATGCCTGAAGCAAAACCCCTTCTTGGCAAAAATATCATCACAGGGCACATTCCTTGCCTGTCATGCATGCATGAGCAGACTGCTTCCTGTTGAAAGCTCATTCTGAAAATGAAATGCAGTCCTCATGGTAAGCCTAGCTTCCTGTGAATGCAGGACAGAGCAAACAAAACAATCCTTACTTTCAATTACATTTATTTTAGGTAAGATCTAAAATGTTCAAGGAACAGGAATCTTTTCAGAAATTTCAGTCCTTTTATAGCTACATTAGTTAAAAGTATGTTTCTAAAATATGTAGTGAGAAAATCTTTATAGAGCTCCGATTAAAAAAAAAAATCAACTGGGGCCCAAGACAGCAGACAAAGCACCTGCTTAAGCAAGTAAACAGACAGCACCACCAATCCCCAGCACCACATGCCACACCAGCCCCACCCCCAGGTGTGCTGAGCCAGCCACCAAGACCAAGTGTGGTGGTACACACCTGTAATCCCAGCACTAGAGAGACTAAACATAGAAGGAGCATTAAGAGTCCAAAATGCAAAGTAAGACCTTGTACCAAATAAATTAGAAAAAAATCAACCAGTTATTCTTCATAAATTTCCCTACCTCTTACCATATGACCCAAATGTATCACTGAGCAAGTGTAACTGGCAAATCACAGGCCTGATGTCCTCTGACAACTTCAAAGCTAAGCCATTTGGTGAACAATTTTTACTTTAAACATGAATTCATTTGTTCCATCATCCTTTTCACAGGCAATGTATACCTGGGCTTTTTCACTTGCAGCAAATAAGATAGCCAATTATAGATGGTTTTTGATCCATAAAAACAGGACAAATGTACAACTGAATTCAAACAAAGTCTCATTGTTCCAGCCTCCCATTTTTCCATCTGAAATTTGAGGGTGCTCTACAAGATGAACTCCAAGATCACAGACTCAATGGTCCATAATTCTAAGGTTGATGCTCACACATAGATTCATAGGGGAATATATACACTGATGCCATTTGCTAATACAACCCCCCTAGATACAAGGAAAGAGATCAATTCATTTAAAAAAAATTTATTGAGCACCTACTTTTGGCAAGGCTCTACTAAAGAGGAGCTTTTTTTCAAGTTATACAAATGTTAAAATGTATTAGATTCCTTAGGGAGAGAAAAATTCTAAAATATTTTTGGGGCTTAAATTCCTTAAGTCTTAAGACAAATTTAATTTTGCATATGTCAACACTTAGTCATGCCTTGGAATTCTAAGAGGAATACTTAATAACTATAGTCATAACTCAATCCAGTGCTCTCTGGTCCGAGTCTATGAATAACGAGAGAACAAACTGTGCCTCAAGAATTTCACAATCACTTGCAGGCACTCATTTCATTAAAAAATGAAATTCACAAAATTTATAGACATGCCAGATTCTCCCAGGGTAAGGTACCCACTGTATGAAGAGGTGATAAACTACATAAAGTACATTAACTCTTTCACTCAATAAATCATTTATTCTACAAACATTGCCTGAGTGCTTATTATGTCATCTGCTGGGCTAAGGTTCAAGATGTGGAAATAAAAAGTACCTCAGAACTATCATTCTATGGAGAAAAACAAATATGTAAACAAGAGACTTGTATTACCTTGTCATAAATACATAAAGAGTACTATAAAGACAGAATACAACCAGGAAAGGGTTTATTTCACAAAAAGAGCGAAATCTACATTGGCATTTAAAAATATGAGAAGGAATTCATCATGGTTGTCCTAAGGGTTACTTGTTCCAGCTGAGAAAAAAACTAAAATTTTAAATATTTATTTAGGGTTTTTGAGACATGGTCTTGCTATGCATCTCAGGCTAGCCTTGAGCTCACTTTGTAGACCAAGCTGGTCCCAAACTCGCAACCATCCTCCTACCTCAGCCTCCCAAAGTGCTGAAATTACAGGTATGTGCCACCATACCCAGAGCTAAAACTGAAATTAAATCCTACTAGTTGAGGATCACATTAACAAAATATTTTAATTTAGTGTTCCGTGTAAAGAGCAACCCCTTGGAGCAGATAATCTAACAATGAAGAAGAAAAACTCAACTTATTTGGATTCTTTCAGGTAACATTACAGCAACAGTACTGTCTTCCTTTGTTTTGTTTAGATTAATCATAATATTTCCTTTCCTTATTTGAAACATGCCACAAGAAGCAAGCCACAAGCAAGCTAGAATATAGAAAATACAAAAGCCAGCAACTTGCTATACCCAATCCAAGACAAATGCACTATATGCATGATAAAAAGAAGACATCACTCTTAACTTTTAGGTATCATATAAGTGGTTGAGACAGTTTCCTCCTAGTTATAAGACTAATACAGGATTTTGGATAGAAGGGCTGAGGTGTTCAAACTCCACCTAAGGATCAAAGAAACATGTTTTTCACAGCACAAGGCAGGCCAGAGAGACAGATCTGGGGAGTCAACTACGATGTTGTAAGAAAACAGCAAAGATAAACACCTAGGAGACTGTGCAAAACAGGTCCAAGGTCACAGGACTAAATTCTAGCACAACAGGATCAAAAGAGAACAAATAATAAATGGGTGCATATGTAAGAGGATTGCAGAAGTTCTCATAGTGCTAAAATCTTAACTTTTCACTGTTTTACAGTATCTTATGCATTTGAATTTTGATTTATCTAATTTTTATGACTTATCTAATTTATCTAATGATAAATTATTAATAATTTATCTAATGATAAATTATCTAATGATAAATTATTACCTAATTTATCATTTTTATTCTTTTTTGTGGTACCAAGAATTGAACTCAGGATCTTGCTCTTGCCAAGGAGGCACTACACCACTGAGCCATAACCTGAACCCTAATTTATCAATTTTTAATGGTTCATGCATTCATTCAGAGATACACCTAAAAACTCTGCATACCTCAAGTCAGGAATATTGTTTCTGTTCTTTCATTTAAAAATTATATGGGCCCACATTTTCCAGTAGAGCTATAATCTATATTTATTCAATTTTTGCACAAGGTATAAGGTTTAGGAACAGATTAGTTTTCCTTTCAGGTTTATAGCCAGTTGTTCCAATACTGTTTTTTTTTTTTTTAATTTTGCATTAGTACATATCATATAGTTTCACTGAAAATCAACTGTCCCTATATGAATAAGCTAACATCTGAGTCCTCTGTTTGATACCACTAATCTAACAAAGTGTAGTGGTGCACATCTGTAATCCCAGCACTTGGGAGGCTGAGTCAGAAAGATCACTGTAAGTTCTAGGCCACATAGAACACATAGTTTGGGCTACACAGAGAGTTTGGGCCAGCCTGAACTACATAGAGAGCCTGTCTGTAAAATAGACCCCCTGCCAAAAAAAATGTATCACTAATCTGCATATATATCCCTTCACTCATACTATATTATATTTGCTATTGTAACATTGTAGTAAGCCTTGTCAGGTAGCACAAGTACTCCTACTTTATCCCTTTTTGAGGGACAAAACCTTTTAGCTGTTAGGGGGTCATTTTTGTCTGTCTACATAAATTTTAGAATATTCATACCTTTTTGAGGTAGGGTCTTGCTGTATAATTCAGGCCCATCCTGAACTCACTGTGCTGCCCAAGCTGGCCTCAAACTAACAGTGACCTTCCTGCCTCAGTTTCTGAGTACTGGTATTATGGGCATGTACCACCACACCTGACTAGAATTTCCATACTTATACTGTAAATTTGTCTATTATTCCTTTCAACTCTGTCCATTTCGTTACATCTATTTTACAAGTCTATTATTGAGTACATACACATTTAAAATATTTATGTCTCCTTGGCAAATTGACTCTTGTGCCACTATGTAATGTCTCATTTTATCCCTGGTGAGTTTTTTTTGCTCTGAAGTCTCTACTGGTCTAATATTACTATAATTACACTAATGTAAGATATGTTTTTTCCATTTAACCTTGATATAGCTTTATATATCAGATGAGTCTTTTTTCTCACTCTAGCACAGTTTATTTCTTTTTATGAAAAGGTAGTATTTCATAAGAAAACAATAATACACTATGTGTCATATTCAAAATTGTTACTGAGACAAAAATATTCTCGCACACACAATAAATGAACACATAATAGCATTAAAGTAGGTTTCTTGTAGTTGGCATACAGTTCAATGTTAAATTTTCATTGAAAATAACCTTCCTTATTATCTTTGTTTTTTAACTGGTATGCTTAGACCATTTACATTTAATGTTATTACTTATCTGTATATATTTGTACTTATAATTTTATTTTTTAATTTTGCTTTTTGTCCCTTTTGCTTCCTCTACTATGCTTTCCTTCTTCGTTTTGGGTGATTTGAACATTTGTAGCATTCCATTTTGATTTATGTGTTCTAGATTTTTATCCCCTTCATTAAGGGGGGACTCACTCTTTCTTAAGATTTGTATAGTACACACACATACTTTTTCAATATACTTAGAATCAAGGGGCCAGCCAAATAGCTCAGCAGATTAAAGCATCTGCAAGCAGGTGCATGTGCCTGAGGTTCAATCCCCTGACCTGCTGTGCCAGCCCCATCTCCAGGTCACATTGAGACAGTAATTGTCCAGTCTTGTAGTGAGACCCTGAAGACCCTGTAGAACCTTCCCTAAAAAATAGCAAAAAAATGACACTAATATAATTACAATCAATATTTTGCAATTTTAAATGAAATGAAGATTATTTTCCACTACCTAAATCCCTTCTCCATCCTCATGTAGTTGTCATACCAGACAATAAAGTTTTGCTATCAAAATATATTTTAAAGAACTTAAAAGGGTGGGGCTGGGGAGATAGCTCTGTGGCACAAGTGCCTGCCTGGCAAGTGTAAGGTCGCGAGTTTGAACCCCGGTCCTGCAAAAAAAAAAAAAAAAAAACTTAAAAGGGTAATAGTCTATTACACTTTCCATATATTTTCTATTTATATTGTTCTTTCTTCATCCTTGATACTCCAAATTTTCTTCAGATATTATTGTTCTTCTGTGAAAGAGTTTTATTTAGTAATCCTTTTAGATTAGGACTGTTGGCAATTAATTGCATTACTTTTCTTCACCTCAGAATGTGTGCTTTTTCTTTGAAGACAGTCTCATCATATAGTTCAGGTTAGTCTTGAACTTACTATATAAGCCAGGCTGGCCTCAAACTTGTGGCCATCCTCCTGCCTCAGCCTCCTGACTTCTATGACTATGGGCATGTCCTACAATGCCCACGTGTGTGCCTTTATTTAGCCTTCATTCATAAAGAATTTTGCTGGACTTACAGTGCAGGGTTGATAATTCTTTCTTACAGAATTTAAAAATTATGTTCATCTACAGTTTCTGATGAGAAAACTGCAGCTATTTAAAGACTATATCACTTTTTTCTTGCTACTTCCTAAATATTTTCTCTCTGTGACATACCTTGGCATGGATTTCTTTGGTTTTGTCCTATTTAGGATTCAGTGGACTTCATGAATCCATACCTTTATGTCTTTAACTAAAGTTCAAAAGCTATCAGCCATTGAGGCCCGACAAGATGGCTCAGTGGTCTAAAGCACCTGCTTAGGAAAGCTTAGGCGGCTGCAAGGGACCGTGGTTCGATCCCCAGCACCACATGCTGCACCAGCCCTGCCCTCAGGGCAGGCTAAGCCGGCCATAAAAATAAATAAGTAAACAAGCAAAAGTTCTGAAACAAG
The DNA here is from genome assembly GCA_004027025.1 of Myocastor coypus. Lineage (NCBI taxonomy): Eukaryota > Metazoa > Chordata > Mammalia > Rodentia > Myocastoridae > Myocastor > Myocastor coypus. Next base: position 33,651 of record PVJA010011061.1, on the reverse strand, counting down.
AAAAAAAAAAATTTAAAAAGAAGCTATCAGCCATTATTTATCAAAATAATACACACTTCTTCCTCATGCTCATTTTTCTCTTATTCTAACACACCAAAGACGTGAATGTTAGATATTCAAGAGTGCACGCCTTTACTATGTCCACTTCCAAAGTAGTTGGACTTCCTGCACATGCCACCATGCTTAGCTTAAAAATTACTGGGAGAGAAGGTCTGTGTCATTCTCTAATAATGTGATCTCTCACAATATTAAACTCTTTTCAGAGAAGACATTTTATATACCAAATTTTCTAATTCTACTTACATTTATTAGATCTTAAGAACTTTGTTTCCAACAGTGGTCTTTTTCTCTCATTTTCTTTTGTCCCCCCCAACCACCAAGCGCTCAGGACAGAGCTTTGTGCATGCTAGGCAAGTGTTCCACCATCGAGCTGTGTCCCAATCCCCTCCATGGTCTTTTATAATGTAAAACTTCCCCAGCAAATAGGCAGAAGCCACATTTTTCAGAGGTACATATGTCATCTACTCGAATAGAGCACTGGCTTGTAAGAGCAGAAATCACAGCCTTGTTGATATGTAGTATAAGGAGATATATGGCTATATATAGTAAAAGAAAATAACAAAAAAAAACAAGAATTCACAGCCCAGAATATTAAGGAAGGCACATACAGGCAGACAATATAAAAAGAGTACATAGGAATCGATACTGTGTATCTCAAGGAACTGCAGATCTGTGTAGTTGTGAGGAAGAAGAAATGAATGAAATTTTTCTATTGTCTTAAGAAAGTGATAAAAGAAGAGAGGCCTTCAATTAAATGTAACTGGATTCTCAGACAGCAAGAGCACAATTTATAATTCTTAATAAATCAATCAGATAATAGTATAATAAACTCCAGTTTGCTCATAGACTTCTAACAAGCTAGATATTTGAAGTAGAGTATATGTTTACTAGGAAAAGCATTTTTATTCAATAAAATATTTAATAAGAGCATTTTTATTAAGACTTTGATAGTCTTTGATAGTTTTCTGCAAACCAACCCTAAGGTTTCCTTTAGCTCTGTGTGTGAAAGGCAAATATAATTTGAAAAGGAGACACTAGATATACTGCTTATCCCAAAAGCTATCTGTGAAACTATATTCCTCATAAATATAAAAGGGAGAGGCGGGGCCCAGTAGGATGGCTCAGTGGTCTAAAGCGCCTGCAGGCAGCTGCAGGGACCACAATTCGATCCCCAGCACCACATGCTGCACCAGCCCTGCCCTCAGGGCAGGCTAAGCCAGCCATAAAAATAAATAAACAAACAAAAGTTCTGAAACAAGAAAAAAATAAATAAATAATTTTTTAAAAATAAAAAATAAAAGGGAGAGGATGGGTTCCCATTAGTCACTCAAACTAAAGGAAGGGACGCAGTCACGGTACCAATGCCTGTGGAAAGCTAAGTCGAGACCGTGAGCTGGCCACCTGATACTCAGACAGAAGCTAACATTTAGTGAAGGAACCACATGTTTATAAGCAATGTGTTTCCCAGAAAACAGCACACAGATTTCTCTTTATAAAGCCAGTGAAGCAGTCTGTTCTCACACTGCTACAGGTTGGGTGGTAAATGTCCCCCCCACCAAAGCCCATTTGTTAAAGATGTCATCCCCACAGGGCGCTACTGGGAAATGCTAGAGACCCTTAAGGAGGACCAGGGTTGTGGAAGCTCCTTATGCCATTGTGAGTGCACCCTGGAAGGAGCCCGTGGGTCTCTAGTCCCTTTCTCCTCCTCTTGTGCCCTGGCTGAGGAGGTCAATAGCCTCGCTCCACTCTGGGCTCCTACTCTGGGCTCCTACCATGATATGCTGTCTCACCTCAAGCCCCGAATTATGGGGACCCCACACCATGAGCCAAAATAAATCTTTGCTCCTTATAAGCTAATTATCCCAAGGATTTCATTATAATAACTCAAAGCTAACTAGTACACACATTAACCTAATTGTTAGAGTCCAATCATTTTACTTTTTAGGATTTTGTCAGTATTTAGAATGGTATTCTGCACATAGCAAATCCTTGGTAGGAAAGAATTGAGTTCTTGGCTTTTTGTACTCAGTTATAACTTGTGATTTGGTGCACTTTAAAGTATCTTAGCAGATTTTGTCTAAAACATACAAAGAGACTATGAAGTTTGCACTGTAGGCCAGTCCTACCTTTACCGATTTCCTTGCCTTAATTGCCCACAGAATGAATAGCTTTGCACATAGTGTGGGAAGTCAGTAAATGTCTGAAGCCTGAAGGTGTGAACTGGCCGGTCCATAACCCTGGCAGAGGAGGGGAACTGGCCCATTTGTTCTTGTGTCTCCCTGCACTAAACTTTCAGACCCAGTCCACCCACAAAGAAAAAATGCCATCTGAATGAAGCTGCACAATTGCTCTCTCATTACCACTGGGCTGCTGGCACCCAGCACGTCCTGGAGCCCTGGTGTTAAGGAATGCACTCTCCGCCTCTGCCCGCATGGGCATGTCACGGAGATGCTTCTAGCACAAGCTGGAGCTCAGGTTTGCTTCAAGTCCTCACTTGCTTTTGATGGAAGGTGTGCTGGCAGCTGTTGTCATCATTCGCCTTGTGGCAATACTTTTTCCCTTAAGTGTCTTATGTCTCCTATGAAAGCTTAACGCTCATTAAATAGGGAGGGACTTTGGAATATGTGCCAATGTCAAACAGTAAAGTTTTTATTTTCTCCTGTTGTAACCGTTTTGAAGTTCTCAATTTCCTAACCTCAGTTCTTAACTTCAGTCAGGATTTTATAAAATTAGATAATGGGGTGAACACGGGAAGATACCAATTCCTTTTCTGTATTTCCTGACCTTTACCAGAGAACTAGTAAAGGAACATTTTAGTGCCTGCTAGGCACTAGCAAATAGAACTCCTCAGTTATTCTGGCATTCATGGGGTGAATTAGCTATCCACCCGTGACTGTACCACTCAGATATATCTAAATCTGTATCCACAACCCAATACAGTCTTACATGGCATCAACATTTTCCTAGCAGGTAATGAAAGTCAAAATAAGACTCACTGAGTTTTACTGTGCACCAGGTGATAGCTTATGAACTTTAAATCAAAAAAATGTTCACAAACACTCCGAGGTAAATATTTGTCCCCATTTTACAGATGAGTAAGTCTAAGATTAAAGAGACTACAAACTTGCTTTGGTTTTTAGTCATTATAAGGCTGTTTAATAGTAGCAAAGCTTCACATTCATCACAGGTAGGAAAAAAACAGCAGGTAGGGGGAAAGTGGGCTCTGCAGACTGAGCTTAGGCCAGGTAAAATTAGGCAAAAAATAAAAACGCACCCTACGGTATAGAGTGGACTACATGAAAAGACATGACAGTCTATGAGGAAGAAATTTTGAAAGGGTTCACAGCACTTCCTGATATTATAAAGATATCCACCCTACTAGCCCATATATATTTCTAGGTCTAGAACTATTATTTACTTGACTTTGAATCTCCCGTAATACCTAGAACAATACCTCACACAAACCTCTTACCAAAAGTTTGCTAAGCGTATGAAAGGCTCCATAATCTGAATGACTGACCGTTCCTCCTTCAAATTTTGTCACATTATAGAATAAAAGTAAGCTCTAGAACAGGCAAAGTCACTCATCCCCTATACATGTTTGTTTGCCAAATTTATCTGGGTCCTACTAGATCCCAAAGCAGCAGTTTCCAAATAAGTGAACTTCAGCACCAATCAACAGGTTGGGGCAGGTAGTGAAGGATATCAAGTCCATTTGAAAATGGAGATGAAATTTAGAGACACAAGAATGTATTAATCAGTGTTGGAATTTGGCCAGTATTCTAAGAAAAGTACCAATTACCCTTTGATAATTTAAAGTAGCATATGAACACGGATAATAAAAACTAGCCTATCGCAGCACTGAGTTTCTGACTAAGAATTTCAGAAACTTTTGTCCATTAAAAAGACAAAGCACCTGTGGACAATGTCTTCCATCTGTACTTTTATATGTAACAGAGACATTTTTTACTATAATAGAGTGAATCCTAATTCAGGGAGTCGGAGCCAGGGGCCTTTCAGCAGTGTATTCTGCTGTGCACACTCAGCCGCCTGCTTTCTGTAAATGTGTCCCCAGCCTCTGATACGCCAGTGTGCAAGGAACAAGGGAATGCATTTTATCAAAATGGAAACTTCCTCAGCACCTCTTGGTCAAGACATCTTCGGTGCAATCTCACATGAAAGAGAATGAATTAGGTAACTTTATGAGGTCTTTAACCACCTGCGAGTTAGGAAACCTATTAAAGAATCTAAAACAAAATAAAGCAAACAAAAAGGAAAGCTAAACCCTTAGATTTCAGAGGTATGCCAACTAAGAACATACGCGCCTTGTTTGAAACCTAAGTAGAATAGAACACTTTTGGGTTTAGTGGTTCTTGTTCTGTTTTTGTGCTGGAGATTACACCCAGGCTCTCACACATGCTAACCCCTGGGCTACACTCCCAGCCCATAACGAAGCAATTATTGAAGAGAGAGGGAGAGGGAGGAGGAGTGAGACAAAGACTGAAGTAACTGAACACAGACTAAATGTTTGACAACATTACAGAATTTCAATTAATTATGAAATCTAATAAAAATTTATTTTAGAAACATAGATACTGTAGTATTTATAAGGGAAATAATATGCCACTAAAGATTAGCTTCAATATGAAGCAGAATAAGGAGCCATTAGTAAGTAGATAAAACAGATTGGTCATGTGTTTATAACTACTGAAGCCAGCATGGGTACATGAGGGTCCTTCATTCTATTTCCCTCTCCTTTGGAAAGTTTTAAATTAAACTTGATAATAAATAATAAAAATATTTAATAAAATAAATTAACATGACTATTCACCATGGTTTACGGCATGGGTGAGATGTCTCATAGTTCAAAACTTTTTTTTTTTTTTTTTGTCTTTTTGAGACAGGGTCTCCCTATGCAGCTCAGGCTGCCCTTGAGCTCACTTTGGTAGCCCAGGCCGGTCTTGAACTCACACCAATCCTCCTGCCTCAGCCTCCCAAGTGCTGGGATTACAGGCGTGTGCCACCACGCCTGGCTCCTTTAATTCATAGTTAAAAACTTTTGACAACACAATTTCTTTTAAAAAGCAAGGATAAAAGAATGCAGGTGAACAGTGACATTTTGTAATAATAATCTTGAAATTTCACTAATTCATAAAATGGAAAAACTTTAAAATTTTATACAACTTGAAAAAGTTTTAAACATAGATATCGTACAGTTCATTTCCATTGTGAATGTTAAGGGTCAGGGATATAGCTTGCCTGGTCCTGAGTTCAATTTCTGGTATCAGAAGAAAAATGAATATTAAGTAAAGGAAATCACATTATTTTTCTAAACTTCAAGCTGAGTTGAACTCAACTAATAATGTTTTGACCCATTTATGAAGTCAAAACACTTACGTTTTAGTTTTAGTTTTCTTCTTAAATGTGTGACACTTATTTGAATATTGACAGAATCTCTGTATATTCCTATCCACATGCTAAAACATACTGTACATACCGGAAAGTTAAGATATGGTAACTGCCTTTAATAATTTAGAGACTGGACTGGGGAGATAGCTCAGCAGTCTCAGTGCCTGCCTGACAAGCACAGGGAGCCAGATTCAAATCCCAGCGCTAAGGAGGCTGAGACAGGAGGATCACTATGAGTCTAAACTGCACATCATAAGTAAAAAATTTTTTTAATTTAGAGACCAATTTGAAGGACTAGATTTACATAAGAAATAATTAGAGCATTATGAAACTATATATTCAACAAATTTACATATCTTCCAACCAACAGTTCATTTTTTCCCTTTTTATGGTATATGTTTGCAATACATAATGATTACATTTATTTTGGGGAATGGGTATATATATATATATATATATATATATATACGCGCACGTATTTATCATATCGTGATCATTTTTAACCCCTTTCCCCGTCCACATTATCACCTCCTCCTTCTCTTTAGCCCACTCCTCATCTCCAAAAGTTGGCTTCTCTGTTTCCTGCATCTCTATTTTACTCTTTAACTTATTCATAGTTTGGATTTCTCATATAAGAGAATGAATACAATGTTTACTTTTCTGTTTGGCTTATTTTACCTAACATTTTAAACTCAAAATCCATCCATTTTCCTGCATATGACATAAATTCATTCCTCTTTATTGCTAAATAATATCTGTGTGTGTGCGTATGTGTGTGTGTGTGTGTGTGTGTGTGTGTGTACTAGCAGAAACAAGCTACAATGTCTTTCACTATAGTTTTTCAACAATGCACTGAAAGTTGTAGCTAACACAATATACAAGGGGGCAAAAAGACATACTGTTTGAGAAAGAAATTTCCCTTTGTTTACAGATTATATTATTGTCTGTGTAGAAAGAAATTACAGATTATATTATTGTCTGTGTAGAAATAAATTATATATATATGTATATATATATATATATATATATATATATATATATATATATATATATATATATTCCTCTAGGCTGTTTCCTGAGGAAGCATCATTCTGATTGTCATAGTGGTTGTGCTACTTTACTTCCCCAAAACAACATAGAAGTGTTTCTTTTTCTGCACATCCTTGCCAGCATTTGCTGTTTTTCTGTTCCTTATGGGTTTTCTGCACTTGATCTTAGCCAAAAGGCTGAGAAGTGATTTTATAGGTTTTCTGGTTGGAGTAAGATGGAATCTCAGGGGTTTTGGTTTGGTGTGGATTTGGGTGTTTTATTTTGCTTCATTTTATTTTTTAGTTTTGGTGGTACTGGGGACTGAACCCATGGCCTGAGCACTGAGTTACATACCCAGCCATTTTTGTTTTCTATTTTATTTTTAATTTTTATGTATTTGGTATAGGGTCTCACCACACAGCTCAGACTCAGTGATTTTCCTGTTTTTATCCTCTCCAGTGCTAGGATTACAAGCATGCGCCACAATGCCCAGGCTCTGTCACCAGCTCAATGGATTGAACCCTGGTTCCTGTGCTTGCCAAAGTAGGTACTTAGTCCACTGAGCTATGTCGTTGGCCCCTCTAATTGTTTTTATTTTGAGACTGTGTCATTAAGTTATCCACCCTGTGCTCAAACTCACATTCCTTCTGTCTTGAAGAATTCTTCCAGAATTTCTTTCTACACAGACAGTAACATCATCTATAAACCAAGAGGAATTTCTTTCTTTCTCAAGCAGTATGTCTTTTTGCCCCTTTCTTGTGTGTTGCATTAGCTACAAGTTTCAGGCCATTGTTCAAAAACTATAGTGAAAGGAGACGTTGTAGCTTGTTTCTGCTCTTGGTGGAAAGGCTTCTAATTCTCATCATTAAGTATGATGTTAGCTGCAGCTCTTGGCAGACATTATTGCTAGTTTGCCAAGCATTTTTATCACAAGTGGATGTTGTAGTTTGTCAAATGTCATTTCCATTCATCAATATTATCATGTGATTTCTTCTTTAGCTATTTGTGTGCTATATGATATTAACTGGTTTTTGAATGCAGAATCCATGTTTCACACTTCTGTAAGTCCTCCTTGGTCATGTTATGGAATTCTTTTTCTATATTTTTGGATTCAGTTTTGTTTAAGAGTCTGTTGCTTCCTAAAGTCCTTCAAGTATATGTTGCAGACAGATTGTGAGTTGGCCCCGTACAACTGCTGGCTCCCTGTCTAATTTCCCATCCCCTCACTGTGTACTTCTAGCTAGATAGTATGATAAAAAAATAATAATAATAATGTCCTGTCACTCCTGTGAATGTTAGACAGCCCTGTCTTCTGGTGAGTTTACTCTAGATGCTCTCCTTACTGGCTTTATGGACTAGGCTGCTCTGCTGGGAAAGCTCTTTCAGCAAAGAACCTGGGCAGCATAGGCAGCCACAGGAGCTGAAGTGGGCCTCCAACTGGCACCCCATGGAAAGCCAAAGCCTTCAGTCCTCAAGGACGAAAAAGTCACTTCAGCCAATGACTTTGAGTGAGTATGCGAGTAGATTGCTCTCCAGCCACATCTCCAAGTAGAATACAGCCCAGCCAAAACTGTGACTGCAGCTTATGGGATCCTAACCAAAAGACCTAGCTAAGCCATTCTCACACTGACCCACAGAAACCGTGAGGTCATAAATGTGTGCCTACACCAATACGTTTGTGGTGCTTTGTTACAGAACAATAACAAAGAAAAACAGCAGAAAAAAAAAAAACTTAAATATGTGAGGTTGATTGAATATCCTGCAGTAATACTATGCCTTTGTTTAAAAAGCAAAAGCAGAAGATTTTATATGACTAAAATAAAAATGGCTTTGGAAAGGACTTCTAAGGCCTGGGTATAGCATGCACAAGGCTTTGAAGTTGATCCTCATAAGGGAAACAAAGAAAAGAAAAGAGGGGAGAGGAAAAGAGGAAGAGGGAAGACAGAAAGAAAGGGGTGGGGGGATACATTTCTATTCTACTCAAGGGAAAATGATTTTTCAAATTTAATCAGAAGGAAACAATAATTCAAGAAGAAACAACTCAAGAAAATTGTTGTGTAATATATCGGACTTAGACAGAAAAATGCACAGTAATTTCATTAATCTCACATTTTAGTCCAATTTGCCTTCTTGGAATATTGTTAACTTTGATACTTTAGATTCAATTTGTAAAATTTTAATAATTTTTGAATCAATGATGAGTATAAGCTGGGGATAATTCAACAGCATAAGCCCCTGCCTGGCAAGTGCAAGGTCCTGAGTTCGATCCCTGGTTGCAAAGAAAGAAAAGCAAAATAAAATGATGAGTAAATGTTAAGACACATAGAAGACTAAAAATTAATCATTATGTCTTTGGTTTTATTTTTTTATTTATTTATTTTTTTTTGTCTTTTTGAGACAGGGTCTCGCCATGCAGTTGAGGCTGGCCTTGAGCTCACTTTTGTAGCCCAGGCTGGTCTCGAACTCGCACCAATCCTCCTGCCTCAGCCTCCCGAGTGCTGGGATTACAGGCGTGAGCCACCACAAGCCACCACCGGCTTGTCTTTGGTTTTAGTATCAGGATAATCCTGGTATTAACTGAAAAATATTCCCTGAGTTTTATTTAATTTTCGGCAAAAGTTTATACACACTGATATTATTTCCTCCTTAACTATTTCATAAATTCACCAGGGCCTAATTCATCCGGCCCTCAGGTTTAATTTGGTGGAGGTTTTTCAACTACAAATGCAACTATCTCAAAACATTTACAAAAATTATTTCCTTTCTTCCATTTCATACATTTTTAATGTCTGTTATCAGGCATGTAAAATCTAGCAGTAGCTTGTCCCTGTGGTAAACTGACCCCTTTGCCATTATGAAATAATGACCTTTTTAGTCTAATAATATTCTCTCCTCTGAGATCTGTTTTGTTTGATATTACCAAAGGCATTATGTCTTACTTTTGTCTTGGTGCTGGAGATTAAACCCAGAGCCCCATGTGTGCTAAGTACATGTTTTACAACTGAGCCATATCTTCATCCTCACACTATAGTATCTGTCTGTCTTTTTTGTGATACAGTAGCCTGAAGGCAAGGCTTTTAGACTGAGCTGTGTGCCAAGTCTTTTATATTTCTCACTTTGAGACTGATTCTCATTAAGTTGCCCAGTCTGGACTCCAACTTAAGCTCTTCCTGCCTCGATCTCTCTGACTGTTGGGCCACAGGTATGTGTCACCATGCCCAGCTATTAGTGATTTTCTTTAGCTTCTAAGAGTATGCCAGAGCTGGGTGTGGTGGCTCACGCCTGTAATCCCAGCACTTGGGAGGCTGAGGCAGGAGGATCGTTGTGAGTTCGAGACCAGCCTGGGCTACAAAAGTGAGCTCAAAGTCAGCCTGAACTGCACAGTGAGACCCTGTCTCAAAAAAAAAAAAAAAAAAAAAAAAAGAGTATGCCAGAATAACATAGAATTTGAATGTTAATAATCTATATAAAGTAGTATATAAGAATTTCTGGGGCTGGCAAGATAGCTCAGCAGACTAAAGCGCCTGGTTAGGCAACCTTAGGCAAGCACAGGAACTGCTGTTCAATCCCCAGCACCACAAGCCACACCAGTCCCACCCCCAGGGTGCACTGAACTGGCCAGAGTCTGGGCGTAGAAGTGCACAGCTGTAACCCCACCTCTGGGGAGGCCGAAAGCAGAAGGATCACCACGAATCCCAGCTGCACAGTGAGACCCTGCAACAACCAAATATATTAAATTTTAAAAGGAAGAACAAGAAGAATTTCTGGTAAGATACATTGGTAGCTGTCTCCAGCAAGACCTTTTAGTCTGCTAAGTGGCAGGAAATCTATTTAGAAGACGCCCTCAGCCCATTGCATCAATCTGTGTGTATTCAAAGAGGTCCACTTTTGTAGTCTATGAGGAAGGAAAGCTACATCAATAACTGTTTTGCTTCTGTTTCTTTTCTTCAAAATACTTTCTGGTTTTTTGCCCAATGAGGAAATGAATTCTACAACTGAATGATACAAATGTCCTTTACCAGAGTGCAGTGAATGACAAGTATCCAGAGGAAGGTTCTGAGTGATAAGAAGGCGCAAAAAGGCGAGGCCTTCAGTGTTCAGTTCCAGGCGTGATGTCCAGGCACCCAGCTGGAGCCCTTACATCTCTACCCACACGGTGCAGCCTCCAATATATTTGTCCCTGCAAGCCCTGACATTCTTTAGCCCACAGCTGCTTTGAATAGTGAGATTTCTTGCTCTGCCATGGGCAAGTTTCCACATACTATGAATATATTGTGGGGTAAATCAGTTGAATGGACCCAACTGTGTATCCTGCAATGTCCTGCAGGCACTGGTCAGAGTAAGGTTAGCAACAGAGCCTGCCAAGCACAGTTCAGTGAACTGTTTTCTCACCATGGTAGGAAAAAATTGTAACCTAGCACATGTGACTTTCTCTCAGATTTGTGCCCTCAATGCCAAAGAAGGAAATAATGACATTCTGAGTCAGGTACCATCTATTCTTTCAGAAAATAACATTTTTAGTCAGAAATTACCCCTATTTTCAGAGCCACAACTCCATCTTTTTTTTGTTTGTTTGTTTGTTCTTTTTTTTTTTTTTTTTTTGGAGGGGGGTATTTAGTTTTTTCTCTTTTTTTTAGAATTTTATTTATTTATTTATTTTCTTGTTTCAGAACTTTTGTTTGTTTGTTTATTTTTATGGGTGGCTCAGCCTGCCCTGAGGGCAGGGCTGGCACAGCATGTGGTGCCAGGGATCAAACTGAGGTCCCTGCAGCCGCCTAAGCTTTCCTAAGCAGGCGCTTTAGACCACTGAGCCATCCTGTCGAGCCCCCACAACTCTATCTTATGCTCATACCCAAGGTATTCTGGTTCCACCGACAACTTTAGTTATTCAGGAAGGAGAGCTACGGATGTTTTGCTATTGTGTAGATGATATTTACCTGTTGCCAAGATACTGTTCCTTATTTTATTCTCAAAGAAAAATTCACCAAAGAAAAACAAGTGTCATCTGTGTCTGTAGTTTGAATCAGAGCTTTCATATTTGGTCATCTGATGAATCAAATAGCAATTGCTATTACTATTAGAGCCTAACGTTGGCCTTGGTGTTTTCAATAAACTTAAAGACTGTATATGGATCTCATTTGTCTCCTTATCCACTGCATTTGATTAAAAATAGAAATGCAGGTGAAATTTTATTTCAATCTTTAAGAAGACCATATTTGCCTAAAACAACAAGAGTTGGAGCATAGAACTTTTTAACTAGAGATCACTATTAATAAAACAATTATTAGGTATAAATAGTACTGACAATTAGGCCTTATGTTTGATAGCAATCATACATACATAGTTGGCCCTTTAAACAAACATGAGAATGACAAAGCAAGACCTTACATGATTTAGAATGCAGTGCAAAATGAAAATATGGGATCTTTCATTTAAAAATTGCTAAAAGTTTCAGCAGAAACATTAAAGTCTAAGCCCTTTCCAGTGCAAGGACCTGGATGACTGCGCAGCTTACAAACCCATGATCCTGACTGCATACAGAGCAGGCACATTGAGACAAAAGTCAGTGCTAAAACTGATGAGTATATCGCTTCTTAGTTATTCACTTATTTGTACCATTTTAGGTCTTCTTACCAATAAGGAGAAGTTCACAGTAGTTCCAGGACAGTCCAAGAGCATCAAGGAAGAGGAACAATAGCTATTTATAAGGAAATGCAAACTTGCCAGTGTGTTTTAGTCTTAGATAATTATGAGTTTAGTATACTTTGAGTCAAATGATTTAGAGCAGGTTTTAATGTTTAACTCATCAGTGATCCCCCAACTACTGAACTCCATTATTGTTCTGACAGTCCTCCATCTAAAATCAGGTAATCAATATGGTGATCACTGTTGATACAGGTAGGTCAGTGGGCAGAGAGCTAAGAGGGAGGCAGTGGAACTGAGGACATTAGCATATTGATATCACATGACTGCACACAGCAAAGACTGTAACATTCTTCAAATAACTATTTTATCGTAAAGTCTATAAGGCAGACACAGTAGTAGCATACTAATTTATTTAGTCCTCCCACCAACCCCATCAAAAAAGGGAAGAGAAGGCATTCATAAAAGTAAAGTGAGCACTTGAATGAACATCATCCCACCCAAAAAAGTGGCACCAGGAACTATTACATCAGTTGCAATTCAGACGTATTCAGATAAGTACTAGAGCAAGTTCATGAAAGGGACTATCTACAAAAGTGTGAGTAGATTTTAGAGAAGCCAGTTATAGCAGATGGTGCAAAACAGATTTCTGATGACCCACAAATAATAGCCATGTAGACTGCCTGACAAGAGAACCGGCCTCCATTAAAGGAACATATCAACTGACTAGTGGTGGTCTCCCAATGGAAGAGATGGGAAAACAATATTGAGACCATACTCCCCTTCCTCCTTCAAAATTCCTATTGGTGCTTTCCACTGACCAAACCCAACAAGAGACAACAAGGAAGTTAAATTACATAGCACAATGACTCTCAAACACCAGCGTGCATCAGAATCTTGTTAGAACAAGACTGAGGGCCTGTTTGAGATAGGACCTGAAAATTTGTTTCCCATAAGTCCCCAGGTGTGACTGATGTTACAGGTCTAAGGGCCACACTTGGAAATCCACTGCTTGAAGCTTAATAGGTCAGCCTTTCTGGGCAGAAGCCAGGGTAGAGAAAAGTAGAGTGTACTTTGGCAGACATCCAATACAGGAACAATGGAAGGTGGCATGAGGACATTGAGCTTACTTATCATCCAAACAGCTGCCTCTGATGGTTGTCACTATGTTTATTCCTTTTTCCCCTGTGAAAGTGAAAAGATTCATTTTGTTCTCTTGCTGAGAACAGAAAGAAGTGAGTATTGAGAGAAACTTTAAGTATTTTCAACATACTTCCAAAACAGTTCCCTTAAGAGCCCCTAGTCCTCCAACACTACCACACTGCCTCTTACCAACAAGAATCAGGGCCCCCAAGGAGTGTACTGACAGAAGTAACAGGAAAGAGCTATGGTTTTTCCTTATACCACTATGTTCAAGAACCTACAGTGATTCCTGTATAGGAAAATTTAGTGAATTGCCAGTTTCAATGCTAAATCTATGACAGATGTTTATAAATATCCTGACCATAAGAAAACATTAACTTTTTGATGGGTGGGATCATCAATCTAGGATGGTAGTAACCGATCAGGCGGAAATGGACGGTCTCTCAGTTATAATGTCTTTTGCTCTTACTGTGTTTCCATTGAAGGCTAACAATGCAGTTATGCTAAAGATAATTGAATCCTTCCTAGCAAAGCAGAAATAAATGTAAAACTAAAAGCTAAAATTCACCCTTCTTTATGTAAACAAAGTCGAACATGTCAGATTAATGAATGACCTACTTGAGATTGGAGACAGGGATTTAATCTGCATTCAATAGTGGAAAGGTTGTATCCATTTCCTGGCAGAGATCTCAGAACACCTAACCTATATGAAAAATGAAAGGTCTTAGGCAATATGCAAAGCCATAATTGTTTATCCCTCAGGTGCTTAATGTTAGCTTTTAGCTGTCCACTTCACATATACAGTAATTTTTTTGTTAATTTAAAATTTGAAAGATGTACATTTTTTTTCTACGTTAATGGGAGAAGAGCTGATGTCAGAAATAGAGGGTTTTTAAGTCAGAGCACTTGCTGCTACCTCACTGGGAAGAAAGGAGATGGTAGATGTAAACCTGCAGAATCTCCACTCAGTATTTACTTCTTTACAGACACATTTCTATGGCTACAGTCACCTTAGAATTTTAATTCTTAGTACCAGTTTAAGAATCAAACCAATATCAGGTACAGTGTCACATAAATGTAATCCCAGCTTCTTCAGAAGCAAAGGCAAGAGAAGCATAAGCTTGAGGCCAGTCTGGATGACATACAGATATATCATCAAGCCCCCAGTGTCAAATGACAAAAACAGAAAGAATCAAACCACAGAAGTCTTCTACCCAGAAGTTTAAGTTCTCCGAGCTTTTTACATGTTCATAGTATTCATCTGTAAAACTGGATTTTTTTATTTTTTATTTTTTTTTTCTGTTTCAGAACTTTTGTTTATTTGTTTATTTAATTTTTATGGCTGGCTCTGCCTGCCCCCGAGGGCAGGGCTGGTGCAGCAAGTGCTGCTGGTGATTGAACCGCGATCCCTGAAGCCGCCTAAGCTTTCCTAAGAAGGTACTTTACACCACTGAGCCATCCTGCCAGGCCCCAAAACTGGATTTTTATATTCTCCAAAAGTTAGATTATGATAAAAGCATGTATGAAATAGAAAAAAAAAAAGATGTATCAGTATTTAACAAAGAACACATTAAATTGGACTATCTGGCCAAGTAGTGTAAATTAAGTCAGTCCAAAGATGTACATTTTTAAGTCACTTGCTGCATAATTTCAGTTGCCAACTCATCCTAGTATATCTGCTTGACTCTACATACCTGTACCAGAAGAGTACGAACTTAGACATTATTTTGGGTCTTATAACCTCCTTGGCCTATCAAGATCTGCTTTAGTTACTTTTCTCTTGTTGCTGAGATGAAATATACCCAACACTCGAAGTCAATGGGGCAGAGCTTACTCAGCTCACAGTTAGTACAGGTTTCAGCTGTCTCAAAGCAGGCAGCATGACAAAGGGACAACAGTTCATGGCAGAAGAAGAGAACAAAAACTAGTAAGAGCCAAAGGGGAGAAGAAGCCTCTTTTCCTCTCTTATAATGTCTGCAGGCTACCTGCTCTAGGGCGGGTATAGCATTCAAACCCCACCCCATGGGCAGCCCTGCCCTCGGGGCCGGCTGAGCCAGCCATAAAAATAAATAAACAAAAGTTCTGAAACAAGAAAAATAAAATAAAATAAAAAATCCAGTTTTACAGATGAACACTATGAACATGTAAAAATGAACCAAGTACAAACTCTAGATTCAGCAACCTCGGGACTGCATGAGGTATTGGGGGACATCCAGACACAAACCATAACAGGGTCTTCACAGTAGAAAGGGAGTCTTAAGAGAACTAAGGCTACATGGGTGCTATAAGACTGGTAATTGACCTAAATCACAGTGCTGAAGATAAAGCAGCTACCTCTGGGCCATGCTTTTTCCAATGGATTAACCAAGAGAACAAGGCATGAAATGCAGCAAAATTTCTAGATAACAGTTATTGCCATTTGGTTGAATAGTAACAGCATTTTAAAAAATAAAATAAAATCAGTACTTGCCATAAAAATTTCAAACAGTACTAAAAGGTATAAAGGAAAAATTTTAAATCTTAACTTTCCTTCAGCTTTTTTCACATTTCTCAGCATAGTTTTGCATTCTTTCAGTAATTTTTCTATGCAATTTTTTTTTTTTTTTAACTCAGGACTGGGGATCCAACTCACGATCTTGCACTTGCCAGGCAGGCACTAGTGCCATGGAGCTATCTCTCTGGCCCCTGAAAATTTTTTAAATATAAGTATAAATACTCTTTACTTATATACAGTATATACAGTATGAGATCACACTCTATTGATGCGAAAATTGTGTTTCATTCAATGTATCTTAAAGATTTTGCTATAATGGTATATATTTACTTCTTAAAATATATTACCAAGTAGACTATACTTATCATTACTTAATTAAACAGTCCCCTGTTGATGGAATTCAGGTTGCTTCTACCTGTTATCTATTTAAAACAACTTATAATTAAAATAACACTGAAATACCATTTTCACTTTTCAGACTGGCAATCTAAAAGTTTGACAGCATACCCTACTGACAAGACAGTAAAGAAACAGGGATTCTTGTATACTGCTGGAAGTAATACAAAATAATATAACACTTATGGAGACAAATCCAGCCATATTTAACAAAATTACAAATTTTTTTCATAATAAATCAATTCCAGTTTTAGGAAATTATTCCAAAACAACACTTGCAAAAATACTACAGTGACTGCTATAGAAGTGCTCTGTAAAACAGAAGCTCTGAGTAATCCTACTGTCATGAGTTTGGCAACAGATGGATATCAGCTGAGAACTCTCTACAAATTGTCTTTGACTAAAAAGAACTGCTTCCAATCCATATCTAACAACTGTCCCACTGGGGGCATTATAAAAACTCTGGTCCTTGGCTTGGGAAATAGCTCAGAAGTCTAAGCATCTACCCAAGAAACTCGAGGACCTGAGTTCGATCCATGGTACTGCATTCAATGCCAGCCACTGAAACCAAGCATGGTAGCACACACCTCCAATCCCAGTGCTGGGGAGGCTGAGACAGAAGGGTTACTGTAAGTCCAAGCTGCTTAGTGAGACTGTACCAACTAAAAAAATTTTTTTAAAGATCTCTGGCCCCCATCCCAAGAAAGAACAATGATAATAAGTCATCTACCTCAAGATCTTTCTATGGGATTGAGCCCTTTGATGCAATTTACCTGCATTTCAACTCTGCCCAAGCCTCCCTTTTCCACTTCTTCAGAATTGTTGATCCTGAAAGCACTCACCAATAAGTTCCTGCATGTGCCCAAAATCTGTAATCCAACTGGCTAGAGTGGTCCAAGGAAGCAGACTCTAAAATAAGGTTTTGGGGCCCAGCAGGATGGCTCAGTGGTCTAAAGCACCTGCCAGCGACTGCAGGGACCGTGGTTCAATCCCCGGCACCACATGCTGCGCCAGCCCTGCCCTCAGGTCAGGCTGAGCTGGCCATAAAAAACAAATAAACAAACAAAAGTTCTGAAACAAGAAAAAATAAAATAAGATTTCCCAGCTGGATTATCAGCCAACTTGCAACATGAGATGTATCACTGGTGGCAGGTGGCACACTGATAGGGCCTTGGATGCCATAGCAGTATAACTGTTAGAGCTTTCGGATATGATTGAACAGGATGAGATGCCAATGGAAAGAAACATGTACCAGCAGATGTAATACTTCAGGCTTTTGTGGGGATACTAATTGTAAGGACAGTGAGACCAAATATCTATTTCAGAGTATAACTGGTAAACTAAAAAAGACAATCAAAGGCTAAAAATAATTATCAATTTAAGGGGGGAAATTGAAATCTCAGAGATTTCTTTGGCAGCAAATAGCCAAGGGGTTCTCCTCAACCTGAAAACTAACAAGGCTAGGATTTGATTATAACTCCTAATATTGCGAAGTCTAATATGTCAAATTGAGGAACCTGGTAGGGAAGGATGTCATGGCCGAGGTCTATTTTCATACAGGAAGATCTTTGTCAACTCACCAAGAAACCTTGAAACCTTTAAATATGAATATTCTGGGCCTACAAAAATGACCTATTCTTCTCAATTAACAGCTAGCTGTGTTTTCACCATAACACTCTTGCTCAAAGTTAAGACCTATCTCATCTCCCTTGTTTTTGTTTTTTTTTAATTTTTATTTTATTTATTTTATTTTTTTTTCTTGTTTCAGAGCTTTTGTTTATTTTATTTATTTTTATGGCCAGCTCAGCCTGCCCTGAGGGCAGGGCTGGCGCAGCATGTGGTGCCAGGGATCAAACCCGGGTCCCTGCAGACGCCTAAGCTTTCCTAAGCAGGCACTTTAGACCACTGAGCCATCCTGCTGGGCCCTCCATTGCTTTTCAAACCTGCTTTGTTTTACTTACTAGACATACAATGTGTTTCTGTGTCTGATATTCTAATCTTCTGAAGTAAATAAGCTCCTTTGAGGGCCAAAATTTTATTTATTCTATTCATAGTAGTCTCCCAGTTTTTGGAGCAGTAATTGCCCAGACAGTAGTATCTACTCATTATGCATTTATTTAACAAATTCTAAACTAGAAATGACCAAAACGTTCATTAACAAGGTAAATGAAATGTGGTATATCCATGCAACAGTATATCCATACCCAGCAGTATAAATGGTAGAACTATTGACTTACGTGACAACATATGGCTATGTCTTAAAACCATTATATAGAATCAAAAAAGACAGGAATAAAATATTATACACTACATTATCTCATTTGTATAAAACACAAATGAAAAACAAGCCAGTGGACACTGAGGATAAAGAATAGATAGACAATAGAAGAGAAGAGAGA
The DNA here is from genome assembly GCA_004027025.1 of Myocastor coypus. Classification (NCBI taxonomy): domain Eukaryota; kingdom Metazoa; phylum Chordata; class Mammalia; order Rodentia; family Myocastoridae; genus Myocastor; species Myocastor coypus. The sequence continues at coordinate 15,078 of PVJA010011061.1, read as the reverse complement.
GGGATTATAAAGGCGCACAGTGGATTTTGGAGGTGCAATGGACATGCTCTGTCCTCCATGGTGCTGGTTTCACAGGTGCATACAACCTCGCCCAGATTCAGCAAAGTGTACACTTTAGACAGATGTGGTTTTTTAAATATATATCCTCAGCTAGGGACACTTGCCTAGCATGCACAAAGCCTTGGGTTCAATCCCAGTAGCATACAACATATGCATTGTGTGTGATGTTTGGGGGAAGAAATCTACATACATGTATTTATAATATACATAAATATATACATATATTTCAATAAAGTCAGAAAATATTGTCTAGTCACTTTAGCAGTATATTCACAGCTTAAGTAATACTCTAGACATTTTAGACAAATTGCGTTTGCAAAATTTAACTATTTGCTGCTGAAAAAAGAGTATTTTACCTTTCTGTAGTCAAAAAAGGAGTTTCAGAGTGCTACTCCCTACATACAAGGTGGTAGATCTCCCGCTAGATGTCCCCAAGGGGTATATAATAAGGACTTAGAAAGCTGGGTCAGGCATACATATGTGAACTATGCTCAAAAGCATAATTATAGACAGGAAAGGGTATATTGGAACACAGGCTTCATGTTATGATTATATACATTTCAGCCACCAACATAAAAAATTCTAAACATTCAAATGTCTTGATCAACACTTTTCTAAGGCTAGTGCACAGCACCTCCTGATAAATAAAACTACCTTGATATCATCACATGGTGCTTCCTTCCATTTGATAATCCATATGAACTCTATACCAGTGTTACAGAGAATTATCAGCATGTAGAATATGAATACCAAGCTCAAGTTTAATTTTTTCTATAGAATCATCAATCCTAAAGTTATAACACAAAGTCAATTTCTGAAATTTCTTACTTCAACAATTTTCTTTATTTTGGTAGTGGGGACCCAATCCAGGGTCACTCTGCCCCCAAGCTACCTTCCCAGTCCTTCATTTTCAGATAGCATCTTGCTAAATGGATCATGGAGGACTCAAACTTGCGGTTTTCCTTTCACAGCCTCCCAAAGCCTGGGACCATAGCTATGCACCACTGCATTTTTTAAACAATTAAAGAAATGTGTACCAGGTGTGGTGCACACCTATAATCCCAGCTGCTTGGGAAACTGAGAAAGGAGGATCTCAATTTCACAGTCAAGCTAGGCAGCACAGTGAGAACGCCTTGCAACAGTTTATAAAAGAGCTAGTGATGTAGCTCAGCCAACCCAGGTTCAATCCCTAGTACCACTCTCTAACCCCCACAAAAAAAGAAAAAAAAAAAATAGAAACATGCATCAATTCTTAAAATGAAATTGTACAAGAACAATTATAGTGTTTCACAATTAAGTTCATAGTGTGTTTAGAAAGTTGGACAAAGAAGCAAAAATATACACTAAGTGAATATGCCACATTCTCCTTTCCACCAATAAAACACTGAACATATTGCTATGTTGAGCAAAATTTCAATTAAAGAAAGAAGTTAGCTCTTTTATTAATTAATTAGTCACTATTTTCTATTATGTAAACTTCATAAAAATAATAGAAAGATGAAGTTTTTACAAAGCCATGAAACAATAGAAATAATATGTAAAATATGCATTATATATTTTCCTGAAATAACTTCAGTACAGTAAATGATAGAAAAAGAAGAGTATGCAAAAAACCTAGAAGCATGAATGACAATGAAAAGTAGCTTAAAACTTCATGTTCCACAGCTAGGGAAAAAAAATACTTCAATAAGTAATATCAGTTATAGTCTTTTGCACTGAAAAATGAAGTCTTTAAGTTACTCTGTTCTCCCATCCGTTTCCTTCCTGAGCTATAGTTCACCCTATAATCCGAGCTCATAGCCTTCTTATTCTCTAGGGAATATGATGAAAGTAAGTACCTGTTGGAAAATAAAATGAGAGGTTGAAACCTTATATTGTAGAAGAGAGAACCAGTTACCTGACACCCAATACCAATCTTTGCTGTGTTAAGAATGTCAGTGTTTCACATGCCCCACTCAGGAAAAGACTTGCTTCAATACAGGCCTCTGTGGCTTTATTCAGTTCGGTTACACTGTGAGGAGTTTAATTTCATGCAAAGCTTTCAGATAGTGCTTTGTAGTGACAAGAGCAAATCTGGTGACCTTAGGCAGCAGCTGGAGTTCAAGAGAAATGAAAGCAGGTTGGACTGTGAATGTTAGATGCAAACTTTGGCCTTGCCCTGCAATCAGCCTTCATGGACTGAGAAAGAAGTAAATGTTGACCACTCTGGAGATATTAATTAAAAGCATAGATACAGTGGAACAAAAGATGATCTGGTTGTACTGGGAGCTTGCTTACATTATGGTCATAAAGGGAAATAGCAATGAGATGTGGATTTTGGAGATTTAACTAAACTGAACTGATTTCATGAAAGGCTTAAGGATCAGCTTGGCTGGAAAAAGAGAGGTAAAGCACCTGTGTGACTAGTCCACACATGAACAATGCACTTATTTTCAAACAAAGAACAGATAATGCTCAAGCTTTGGAAGGGGGGATCTATTTTTCAGAGAAAGTATGGACACCTGAAAGAAACACAAGGGGCATTGTGTTTAGGAATGAAACATGTGATCTAGGGAAATGCCAGTTTATCCAAGTTTTGGCTAGGTTACTGTATTGTTAAGAAAAGGGACATATTTTTGAAACAACCGTGATTAACTGAGGTTTACTGTGCCTTTTTGTAATTACCTATAATTTTAAAAGATTACATTGCTTTTGTAAGCCTGGCTAAAGAACAAATCAGGTGAACTTTTTTTAAAAAGCCAATACATCTCATGTGTTTTATTGTTTAGAATGTGTCCCCAAATACAGAAGAACTGTTTTGCTGTTCACTAAAAGCAATTTTGTTGACTCAGTTGGGCTCTCTTTTGGCCTCCAGTTCCTCCACATGGTCAACAGCAGTTGTTAATGTTTCTCAAAATCCACATAAGCATAAAAGTGACTGACAAATCACTCTGACAAGTAGGATTTCAAATAATATAAACTGACATAACTGATCTTGAGAGAAACTTTTCTCTCCACATTTATTTTGAGAACCCGGTGAACTTTTCCTACACATTCTAGAGCTCACAGACACATGAACTCTCTGGATCAGAGTAGCTCAAAGAAGTTCAGAGATGACCAGTACTGCTCTTTGAGTCTCATGCTATCCCTGAACAAGAAGCCCTGCTCCCAGCAGTGTGACCTTCTGAACTTTGACACTCAGCTTCTCCACCTTCATATTCATCCATGAAAATGGAGAATGAAGTATCCCATGGGATTATTTTTAGTATTACTTTTTATAGTCCATGTTACAAAAATATACTAGTGTCCTGACCAAGCTCTTTGGTCAATATTATTTCTCACATCTCTTTCCTCTCTTCTGCATCATTCAGTTCTGTTCTAGCCCAAGTACATCATTCAGGGTTATTTCAGGAACATCAGGTTATACTCAGGAGTTGTTTCAATAGTGAAAAACACTAATTTGAATTGTATTTTGGGCAGTTACTAACTTTTAAGTAGACAATTTATGATAGTTTTTAGAAGATACTTTGTTACTCTATTCAGCTAATGCTTAAGAGAAATCTGTCACTCATACATAAGTGCTACTTTTTTCTTTAAGAATGGAAGGAGATGACTAGTATACAAGTAATTTTAAGTTTTCTGTCTTTTTACCACATGGACAGAAATGTTGAGTGATTTATATTTGTTAATAAACTTGTAAGCTCTAAGAAAACCACTGAAATTATCTATTAAACCATTAGACAGAAAAAGAAGGAACAAAATCAACCAAACTCATCAAAGGAATGTGAGGAGTGATAAACAGAACAACAAAGTAAAATAAATGAAAGCACAAGGTAAGATGCTAAAAATAATTCTAAATATGCCAAAATTAAATGGGGTAAACTCGTCAGTTATAAAAAGACTCCAAAATTATTACTCTAAGTCTAGTTATGTACTACAAATGACATTTAAAGCCTGAAAGTACAAGAATGTTGGAAGTCATACTATAAAAAGAGATGTATTAGGCAATCTTCAACAAAATTAAAATCTAGTCTAGGCTATACTAATTATGCTTTGCAGACTGAAGATGGCCCTAAGATCCCCCATGCCCAGTGTACACACATTCTGCCCAGTTTTTCAATCAACCCCTATTCTAAGAGCTGCTGTAAAGGAATTCCATAGGTAATTTAAACCAACTGACCTTGGAAAGAGAGGTTATCCAGGTGAGACTGACTTAATCATATAAATAGCTAAAATCTGGTTTTGGAGGTCAGAACAGAAAAGGCCAGAGATTCAAAGCATGGTGGGGACCCACTGCATGAAAAGTTTTCTACCACTGGCTTTCTACTGGAAAGCACCACTCAGCAAGGAATGCGGGTGCCCTCTGGGAAGTAACAGTGACTCTCGGCTGACAGGCAGTGAGAAAATGGAAATCTCAGTCATATAACCCTAAGGAACTGAATTCTGCCACAAACACATGAACTCAGCAGAGGACCTGGATAGCTAGGAGCACAGCCTACCCAATAGCTGGATCTGTAACCTCATAAGGCACTGAGCAGAGAAACAAGCAAATGGATGTGACTTAGGCTTAAGGAAGAACAAGTGAGTCAGCATGAATCTCCTCTGAGACGGCCCACATATAGATGTAGTGGAGGTTTGAAGAAGCAGTTGTAAACATTTTGTATGGTCTAGAAGAAAATATGTTGAAAGGAAATAGCCTTAACAAATGAATAGACAGTGAATCTCAGCAGAGAAACATAAACTATAAAAATAAAATCAATTGCTTTGGAGTGTGCAATGGACTCTTAGATATGAGACCCAAAGCAAAAGTAACAAAAGGAAAATAGATGAACTAGATATAATGAAAATCAAGCTTTGATGCTTCATAGAACACTGTTTAGAAAGTGAAAAGACAACCCAGAGAATGGGAGATTAGATGATTTGTAAAACATATATTTGTTAAGATTATACAGAGAAAACTCATTTAATTTAAAAAAAAATGGTTAGAGCCTGAGGAGATAGCTCAGTGGTTTAAACATCTGTTTGGAAAGCACAAGGACTCAGGCAGGAGCCCCAGTGCCATGTGCCATGCTGGCCCTGGCATACTGGGCACTGAAACTGCATATGGTGGCACACACCTGTAATTCTAGCACTAAGGAGGCTGAGACAGGAGGTTCACTATGAGTCTGAACTACATAGCAAAACCCTGTACCAAATAAGTAAATAAAACATCTACAGTTTTTATTTTTTATTTTATTTTATTTTTTTTATTAAAAAACCCGTATAGGGCCCAGCAGGATGGCTCAGTGGTCTAAAGCACCTGCTTAGGAAAGCTTAGATGGCTGTAGGGACCACGGTTCAATCCCCAGCACCACATGCTGTGCCAGCCCTGCTCTCAGGGCAGGCTGAGCCAGCCACAAAAATAAATAAATAAACAAACGAAAGTTCTGAAACAAGAAAATAAAATAAAATAATTCTAAAAAAAATAAAAAATAAACCCATATAGGGGGCCTGGAGATAGCTCCGTGGCACAAGTGCCTGCCTAGCAAGTGCAAAGTTCGAACCCCAGTCCAACAAAAATAAATAAATAAAAATAAAAAATTTTTTAAAAACCCATATAAAAAAATGGGCAAAGGATCTGAACAGACTTCAAAGAATATGTGTAAATGGTCTATATGCATGAAATAATAATTAAAAAGCAGTTAAATTTTTAAAATTACTACAGTACAACAGAAATTATCAAAATACTCCCACTCACTTAGAACACACTTAGCCCATCCTGCCTCTTTCTGAAGCAGCTTTTGTGAATGTCCTTGGTTTCATGGCTTCATTGCTGCCTTGCTGTCCTGAATCAGTCCGACATGCTTACTTTTTATGGTTATTTTGAGTCTAAAGAAGAGCAAGTTGCTTTGTTCCCAGTCCTGTGAATCAGGTGAAGAAGGCCACAGCAGTGTCTCCACAAGCCTGCCTTTCTACTGGACAGCACTCCAGAAGCATTCCTGTAGCTTGGATCCTCCTTCGTGTCTTTATAAGAGTTGCTTCAGAAAGTGGCAGGAACGATGAGATAAGTATGTTTGAAACAAGCAGATTCTGTTTGAAGAAGACTAATGGCAACATATCTTTTATTGTAATAATTTTAAATTTTAAATATGCACCTTATATTTTGATGACAGATCATCCATGAATCAAGGTACACAGAATACCCTGTCTCAAAATTTAACACCTGGGCTAGGGGTGTGGCTTAATAGTAGTTTGCTTGCCTAGCATATGAAAGACCCCAAGTTTAATCCCCAGTAAAGGGAATGCAGAAAAAGGAAAGTATATTTGTGGATTTCTAGGGCTTGGAGTGAGGAAAAGAGAATTTGATGCAATATCTAAAGGTCACAGAGCCTTTGTTTCATTTTTGGCATCTTATTTGTTTTAGTGCTAAAGATCAAACTTAGAGCCTTATACCTGCTCGGCAAATGTTCTACCAGTGAGTCATAGGCCCAATACAGTTTCTTTGAAAATACCCTAAAAATGAATGTGGTAGTGGTTGTACATATTTGTTTAGGTAATAAAAATCCACTACATTCTACAGTTTAAGTGAACAAATTGTATTATATGAATTTGTCCATAAAGCTGTTGACTTTTTTGAATGAACTAAATACATGGATCTGGGTGATAGTACATGTCTTTTATCTCTGTACTCATGAGACTGACTTGAAGGCCAGCCTGGGCCACATAATAAGTTCAAGGGTGACCTATACTACATTGTGGGACCCTGTTTCAAAAAAAAGAAAAAGAACAATAAAATAAAGTGTAGCTGGGTGTAGAGGTACACACCTATAATCCCAGAACTTAGGAGGCTGAGGCCAGAGAATTACCACAAGTTCAAGTCCAGCCTGGATGACACAGTGAGCCCAAGCCCAGGCTGAACTACTCAGTGAGACTGTCTCAAAAAAGAAAAAAAAATGGGGCCCGGCGGGATGGTTCAGTGGTCTAAAGCGCCTGCTTGGGAGCTTGGGCGGCTTCAGGAACCGCGGTTCGATCCCCGGCACCACATGCTGCGCCAGCCCTGCACTCAGGGTGGGCTGAGCCGGCCATAAAAAATGAGTGAATAAACAAACAAAGGTTCTGAAACAAGAAAAAAAATAAATAAAAATTTTAAAAAAAGGTTTCTTTGTTTTGTTTTGTTTTGTTTTGTTTTTAAGAGAAATCTTAAAGTAAAAACTACACAATAACTGAGATGAAAATTTCAGTAGATAACAGAACAACATATTGGAGATGGCAACTGAGTCAAAGAATGTGGCAGCAGATCAACAGAAATAGTTCATCTGTGAATAACTGAGAAAATATATGTAAAGATGCAAAGAGCTTGGAAAAAGTAAAAGAATAGAAAAATACATCATATGAAAATAGGACGCATAAGAAAACTATGGCTGTGTTAGCAGCAGACAAAGTATGACTCAAAATACAGAACATTACAAATAAAAAATCAGGGGCCGGGGAAACAGCTCAGTGGAATAGGCACTTGCCTCACAACACAGGGTCCTGAGTTCAATGCCAGGTACCACAAAAATAAATAAATAAATAAATAAACAAATAAACAAATAAATAAAGCAGTAAATTTAATAATGATCAAAAAAGACAATTCATCTATAAGGCATACAATCTACCACACATTTGCAAAATAAGAGTTTCAAAATTCATTATGTAAAAATTGACAGAAATAAAGGAAAAAATAGAAATTCACAAGCAGCGTTAGAGGTTGTAACGATCCTTTTTCAGTTACTTATAAAGACAAGTAGATAGAAACATCAACAAGGAATTAAATGACAAACCATCTTGACTTAATGTACATAAGATACACTAGCCAACAACCACAGAATTCTCATTATACCCAAGTATACATGAGAAGTTCACTAAGGTAGGATATACACAAAGCAATAACTTTCCATAAATTTTAGAAGTTCAAAATTATATGGATGTAATTAAATTAGAAATTAGGTACATGGAGACCTGTAGAAAATTTATATACACTGGAGTGGTTCAAATTAGCAAATGCATTACATCACACAATGTTTTTTGTTCTGAGAATACTTAAAATCTATTCTCTCAGCAATTTCAAGCACATAATATTATTAAATATTATCATCATGCTATCCAATTATTTCTTGAATTCATGCCTCTCTTCTAGATGAAATTTCGTTTCCATTGATTAAGATCTTCCCAATCTCACAACTCTCTAGTGATACTCTTTGAGTCCCATATTCTGTTGGTCCATAAATTGCTTCATGCAAATTTCTTTCCCCAAAACTATAGTAAAATGCTGATTGATATCATGTTGATTATTGCTACTACTTTTTAAACACTGCCTATGTGCCAGCTGCTCCCAAAGCACACTGCTAGTATTCTCCTGCTTACTATTTATAATAATATTCTTAGCCCTCTTTAGAGAGGTTCAAAAGCTCAATAATTACCCTTATAATCAGCATAAGGTTGAACTGTATACTGTAAGAACCCAGACCACTCTCATGTTAAAATGCCAGCCATTAACAGCTATATTATAATATCAAGAGGGAAAAACCAGAGGATATTTTAGTCACGATTTCCTGTACTAGTCACTTTCTTGTTGCAGGGGAAAAATACCAGAGACAGACAAACTAAAGAAAATGTATTTGGGTTCATGTTTTCAGTGTGTTCAGTCTATGGTCAGCAGACTACCAAGGAGAAATAGAATGGTGACAGAAAATCTGCTCACCTCATGGTGGCCAGGACGAAGAGTAGGTTGGTTGTGGTGTCTGGGGTCAACAATACACCTTCCAGAGCTGGGGAAATAGCTCACCCCAGCCTGCCTGGCAAGCACAAGGACCAGAGTTCAATCCCTGTTCCCAAGCTGTGTCGGCCCCAGAACCCCAGGCACACTGTGCCGGGGACCGAAACCGGGCGTGGTGGCACACATCGGTAATCACGGTGCTAGGGAGACAGACAGGAGAATCACTATGAGTCCAGGCTGTGTGGTGGGGCCCTATATCAAATAAATAAATGAATAAAATAATTTTTTTAAAAAATACATCCCTCAGGTTATACTGCAATAATATACCTCTATTTAATATAGTGGCAGATTGGAGAGACATAAAAAAAACCAAGGACAAAATATGGATAACTCAGCAGTGTCAAACCACCATATGCTTATCTGGCATTGACAAATGTAATATCACCACTCCTACCTATGTAGTACAGACTTGAGAAAATGTACCCCAGAATCCTTACGAGAGTGTCTTCCACATTTATTCTGACTTTGTCCTCTTTCCAGAAACGAAGGTGAAGACCGTGATTCTCCTAGACCACCAATCAGTGAAGCAATTATTTTTAGAAACCAGCTCACCCCAAAAGTATGAGGCACCTGTCATACTCACTGGCCATCCCACGTGGGGCGTTCCCTGTCTTGTAGCACCACTCTGTTGCTACGCATAGCTTTTCTTCTGCTTTCTCTATATTTGTCACACTTTAAACTTTTGCTTTTTGCTATACCAGCTTTGCTTTTCACTCTCCCATTTTCTCTAGGAGCCCCACTTCTATTTTCCTCATCAGGGTGAGGGCAAGGACCTCAAGAGAGGTGGAGGGCCACCAAGAGACCCCCAGTGGATGCAACATGACCACACACTTCCCTCTCCTAGAAGCACATTCAGCTATAAACTGATTAGTGGGTAAGTATAATGCCCCACAGTCCAGTCGCCTTCCCTGTGCCCCACTTCTGAACACTACAATTTGAGGAGACAGTTTTTATCTAAACCAGAGGTTCTCAACCTTTCTAATGCTGTGACCCCGCAATACAGTTCCTCATGTTGCAGTGACCCCAAACCAAAAAAGAATTTTGGTGGCTACTTCAAAACTGTAATTTTGCTACAGTTATGATTCAGAATGTAAATACCTGATATGCATTACGTATTTTCCGACGGCTTTAGGTGACCCCTGTGTTTTGGTCTTTTCGACCCCCACCAGGGTTGGGACCCACAGGTTGAGAACCGCTGGAATCATAACAGAAGGGTTGGGAGAAAGATGTAAAAGCTTGCCACTGCCTTCCACACCAGAAGTAACAGTACTCAGAAAAAGAGACCTCCACACCCAGCATGATGGTGCATACTGTAATCCCAGCACTCTCAGAGACTGGGAGAATTACAGGTTAGAACCCAGCCTGGCAACTTAACAAGACCCTATCTCAAAATTTAAAAAAATAAATTTTAAAAAGCCAAGGATGTAGTTTTGGGGAAAGGCGTTGGGTTCAATCCCCAGAGGAAGAGAGATAAAGAGGGGAAGGAAGACGAAGAGGAAAAGGGTGAGAGAGGAAGAGCAGAACCAGCCAAGTCTCCAGCTCGTGATGACTAAAGGCACTGGTTGTGACACTCTCAGACACAGGAAATTTCAAAGGTATCTTTGAGATTTCTCAAAGGAAAAAAAAAAGGGTGGTAATGACACAAGTATTGAGGGAGAGAAAAAATATGAAATACTAACTTTTGTAAAGGTGGCTAAGTTTACTTTTATTTTGTGAGTCTAGTTATTATTTCTGACTTGTGAAATAAAGCTATTTGCAAATTCATTTCTGTTCATTTGGCACAAGGTAGTAATGTAAAGGAAAAAAACAGGGATGGAAAAAAAAATCACTGTTTATAGCTGCACACAGAACCAGAGTGATGCAATTTTCACTGCGTGTCTCCTCAAGTTGAAGAATTCATTAGCACCTATAGAGCACTTGGGTAATTTGAAACAAAGCAAGCTGCAATATTTAACCATAAGATCATCCTGCTTTGTAGTTTTATGACTTTATATTAGAAGTTTAAATACACCAATTACTTTAACATTAAATACTGATATAACATAACCTCTTAACATTCTTTCTCTTTTAAATCTTGGTCAATCATAAAATTTTCCAAATAATACATTTTCAAGAGTAATATCACACTATTGAAGTTAGTTTTGCCACTAAAATAGAAAAACACCATACTGCTCTGTTCCGTTCTAAATAAATGTGCATTTACTCTTGTGTTTCAATAACTGACCATGCTTAATTTAACTAAGCAGCTCTGAACTGTTTTGATATTGCCAGTAACTTATCGCCAATGGATATTATGGGGCCCACCAGCCTTTTTTTGTGTTAAATAACCTCATCCCTGGCCCAATTCAAATACTCTGGAATGAATATATTTAATCTTACCCCTGCCAATCCAGTCCCTGCTCCAGGGTGTTTAATCAGCGAAGGCTGTTTGCTTAAACTGAATTGCTACAAGGAAGAATTTCCTACTAAGTCTATCATAAACACTGGGAGGCAAAACTAACAGATATAAACTATATCATCTTAATGAAAAATACTAACACAACTGGCTAAATTGTGTCACTCCTCAAAAATCCTTTGTTGAAGTCCTAACCCTCTGCACCTCAAAATTTAACTATTTAGAGCCGGGCGTGGTGGCACATGCCTGTAATCCCAGCACTTGGGAAGCTGAGGCAGGAGGATGGGTGCAAGTTAGAGACCAGCCTAGGCTAAAAGAGTGAGCTCCAGGCCAGCCTGAACTGCATAGTGAGACCCTGTCTCAAAAAGAAAAATGAAACAAAAAATTTTTTAACTATTTAGAGATAGTCTTCAAAAATGCAACTGAGTTCTACAAAAGCTGTTAGGATGAATCCTAATCCAATATGACAGGTATCCTTATGAGAACGAGGAAACTAGGACACAGACACAAAGAGAAGATGATGCATGGATACAGAGAGCTGCCTCCCAGCAAAGGAGAGAGAAAGGAACAAGGGCCTCAGAAGACAATCATACAGTTACTATGATCTCACACTTCCAGATTCCAGAAGTGTGAAGAAATACATTTCTATTTTTGTAATACTTTATTATACCAGCCCTAGAAAACTAATGTAGCTATCAAGGGAAACATCCCTATTTGTGGTGTTTAAGGTACAGTGAAAGACCCTGAGGGCACTGATATAATGAACCACCGAAGCAAAGAAGATGGCAAAACTACTTTTTGTGGCACCAGAAAAAAAATTATAAAGAAATAAAATGAGTTAAGATATATCATGTAGTTATACCAACTTCCCATGAAGAATTTGTACTACAAATGTGTGCCAATAAAATTTTAAAAGGGACATGATAAATAAATAGCAATACCAGGTAAATAGTTATGGGAAGTTTTAAGCACATTAATTCAATGTATTACTCAATACAATGAGTAATAGTACTGTCTCATTTTCCAAACTAATAACCCACAGAATGCTTCACACAGTATCTGGTAGAGGATCATAAGTATGAAATTGAATACATTAGAATAAACATGTTTATTTCTCATGGATAAACAGCTCCAATGGCTGGGTGTGGTGGTGCAGGCCTATAATACCAGCACTTGGGAGGCTCAGGCAGGAGGATCAGTGTGAGTTCGAGACCATCCTGGGCTACAAAAGTGAGCTCAAGGCCAGCCTGAACTGCATAGTGAGACCCTGCCTCAAAACGACAAAAAAAAAAAAAAAAAAAAAAATCACCAAACACCAAACTCTTTTCTAGAATGGCCATACATCTTATATTCCAACCAACAGTGTCTGAGAATTACAGTTGCTCTATGTTCTCACCAATATTGGTCAGGCTTTTCAATGATATACATTCTAGCAGACATGCAGTGGTATCTCATTGGGATTTGAATTGTATTTTCCCACTGAATTTAAGCACATTTGCATGTGCTGTCATATATCTTTGCTAAGTCTGTTAAAATATTTTGCCTATACTGAGTTTCTCAAAGTTTGAAAAGGTTTTTTCACATATTATCGATACAAGTTCTTCATTTGATATGTTTACAAATAGTTATTTCCAGCCTCTGGTTTATCTTTTTGCTTTCTTCACATTTGAAGATTGGAAGTTCTTAATTTTGACAAAGTCAAATTTGACTTTTTCTTTTGGATCATATAGATTGTGCCATGTCTAAAAAAATCTTTAAACATAAATTTTCTTTTATGCTTCTTCCTAGAAATTTTAAGGTTACTGGGGGTGGGGAGGTACCTCAGTAGAATAAGCTCTTGCCTGGCAAGCACAAAGGCCTGAGTTCAATCCCCGATCCTGAAAAAAAAAAAAAGGTATTTTAAGGTGTCTTTTTTTTTTTTTTTTCATTCAGATACATGATCAACTTGTTAATATTTGTATATGTTATAAGGTTTGTTTTATTCAGGTGTGGTGGCTCACACATGTGATCCTAGTACTCTTGGAGGCTGAGACAGGACTGTAAATTTGAGCCCAGTCTGGGCAAGTTGGTGACTGAGTGAGACCAGGTGTCAAAATCCTTTTCTTTTTTTTTTCTTTGGAAGCAGATACTTTCTTAACTGACCAAATCATAGAAACACCATGGTAGATACCTTAGTTCATCCTTCTAATAAGCCTGTTGGTCTGGTCTTCCCTGTTTCCAGCATCTCCACCTTCCACCCAGTGGGTGGTCTTTTCCTTCATTCCACCTCATGGGGATGACAACCTGAATGGCCACAGGAAGTCATTTGCCTCTTTGAAGGGTTTCTAACAGTGTAGATCTCATGGATCAGATCCTCCGTGCAGATAATACCATATTTACCAAGAGATTGAGCAATCAGTAAATTATCTGTCAAGGCAATTCACTACTTATTGATTTTACTATAGCCATGCTTATATATTAGTTCATTTACTGACTCCAGATTTGGGTACCCCCATGCAATGTATGGCTCCACAATTCTCAGCATGTTAACTGAAGCTTTGTTGAGCTTAACAAAGGTGCCATTGAAGATTTGGCAAAGGCAAAGAAGCTGCAACACCTTGCGGACCCTTAGGCTCACACCACTGATACCCCTGTTCTGGTTGATAAATGCCAGTTTGGGCTCTGCACGGACATAGAAGTTGCCAGCTTTTCTCGCCATCCTAGCCACTCAGATCTCAGTTCTGTACATCTGTCTGCACTTCTTATGACAGTTCCTGGCTTTTTCATAGATGAACTTCCTCCTTGCCTTGCAAAGTGTCTTCTGGGAAGACTTCTTTCTCAGGCGCTTTATCTTCAACTCTGTGAAATGTCCTTGCTTTTCTTAAGGGTTTCTGGCACAGCAGGAACCTTCTTTTTATTCTCTTCTACACCCTCCATGGTTCCAGTGGGAAGAGTTCAAAATCTTCATAGGTCTGGAGAGCTGCTCAGTGAAAGAGCTCTGAATTACAAAACTGTAAAAAATAAACAAATAAATAAATGCTTAAAATGTAAGTGTCTGATTTTTCTACTGTCTCTGTAAATTAAATGCATAAGTAAACCTCTTCTTTCTTCATTGAATTATCTTTGAACCTTTGGTAAAATTCATTTGATCCCAACACTTGAGAGGCTGAGGCAGGAGGATAGTGAATTCAAGGCCAAACTAGGTTACTAGCAAGACCTTAAATCAATAATAATAATAATAATTGTAATAATATAATTAACCGGTCACATACATGTGGGGGTCTAATTTTATATTCCTTGGTCATTCTCATTGAATTTTACTAACTATATACTCATACCACACTATTTTGATTATGGTCACTCAATAATAAATCTTGAGCTCATCAAGTGTAATCAGTGGTTTGCTGACAAGCCCTTGCACTCTCTCCTCAGGGTTGGCCATGTGCATCACACTTCCCAGCCCCAGTATGGTAATCAGTGATGCCACGTCAGTAGTGTTACATTAGTCACAGTGTATTCATACTACAAAATATTTCCAGGGAACTGTTTGTTAAACATTTATCAGACCTCAATAATATTCTCCAGCTTTGTTTTTGTTTTTCAAAGCTGTTTTGACTATTCTAGATCTTTGCCATTTCAACATAAATTTTAAAATCATTTACAGAAAAATGTTGGTACTTTTAGTGGGATTTATTTTTTTTTTAATTTTATTTATTTATTTATTTATTTTCTTGTTTCAGAACCTTTGTTTGTTTATTCACTCATTTTTTTTTATGGCTGGCTCAGCCCGCCTGGAGGGCAGGGCTGGCACAGCATGTGGTGCCGGGGATTGAACCGCGGTCCCTGAAGCCGCCCAAGCTTTCCCAAG